>JACM01027579.1:0-10893 GCA_000787095.1 Periophthalmodon schlosseri
GACCCGGAATTGTAAGTGGTTTTAACCCAGTCATATTTTAAGCAAACAAAAATTAACAAATAAGAATTGTCAAAAAAACAACAATCAGTTCCATTGTTTGTTTCAAAATTCAGCACAAATCTTTATCAAAAACAGTTCATTTAAAGCTTTATTAGATTTGAAAATTTGTGCAAAATACTTTTAATTTTACTCTAAGATGTCTGTGTAATCCCTCTGTCATCCAGGTATGATCCAAAGCAAAAGAAAAATTCAATTCTGTCAACTGGACAAAAGTTTTAGAGTGAAGACTTTTCGCTGCTTATCCAAGTGGCTTCTTCATTTCTGGTCTGATTGCTGGTGGACACTGCCTTGTATGTATCTGAAGGGAGGAGCACATCTACTTGTATATAGTTTTTTGTCCAGTTGACAGAAATGAATTTTCTTTTGTTATTTTTATTCTAAGTACATTTTTAAATGGGTACTTTAATACTTGTACTTAAGTAGATTGTGATTTACTTTAGTATTTTTTTTGCTCCTGTATCTGTACTTTTACTTAAGTAACAAAATTGAGTACTTCTTCCACCACTGGTGAATACATAGTTCTTGTTGCTTGGGGATATTTATCCATTTTGCGGCTTCTGCTGTCATCACTGCGGTGGCCAAACCCCGAACGAATAACAATCACACGGACTAACTGAGAACATTGAGCAGAAAAGAGCGTGGTGCCAGCGAGGCTTTAGACATCTCACGACACCACCCTTAGGTTCAGAAGTTCTCATGAATGCTTCTGCTCTAATGATGACTATGAGGGCTTCCTACCGTCTGTCTTGTCTGTCAGGCTGCTGAGAGCGTGAAAGCAGAGGACTGGGACACAATGACATGCTTAATGGAGTCTGAATGGCACACACATGCACCAAAAGGGAACAGTCACACGCACCACATTGGAAGAATAGGAAGTAAACCATTTAAAATGTGGATTTGTCCTCTGAGGATACTTTCAACACACACACTTGCTTACAGTATTTTGACTCACTTGGTTATCATAATCTGTACAGTAGTTTGTTTCTTCTCCTTAGATTAAATATTTCTTTTTCAAGATCTGGCTTCACACCATGATCCATGTGATCTTGGGAGGACTGACTAAAATGCTAAATTAAATAAATAAATAAAACCAAAAATTCAATGGGAATATATTGAATTTTTGGTTACATATATATATAATATATATACTTTGAGCTACTGCCTACCTCATACAGTGTGCTGGTGACAAAGAGAGGGAAGGTAGTCCACACAGAAGGAGTCTCATTCCCAGAAGGAACAACAGCAGTCATTGAGGACAGTTACAAATACCTTGGTATCCCACAAGCAAATGGCAACCTTGAAGAGGAAACAAGGAAAACAGCCACAGCCAAATACCTCTGACTAGTAAGGCAAGTCCTAAGGAGTCAGCTCAATGGCAAGAACAAGACCCAGACAATAAACAGCTACACCCTGCCAGTAATCAGATACCCAGCAGTTCTATGCCAGTAATCAGATACCCAGCTGGAATCATAAGCTGGCCAAAAGAGGAGATACAGACCACAGATGTTAAGACCCGACAGCTCCTGACCATGCATGGAGGGTTCCATCCCAAATCCAGCACCCTAAGACTGTACACGAGCCATAAGGAAGGAGGCTGAGGACTAGTGAGTGTGAGAGCCACAGTCCAGGATGAAACATCCAAGATCCATAAGTACATCAAGGACAAGGCCCCAACAGATGACCGTGCTCAGCAATGTCTCAGACAGAGGAGTGCAGAGGAAGAGGTGCTGTAGGTACCATCATGGGAAGACATGTCCCTAAATGGTATGTACGACCGGAACGTAACTGAATTGGCTGGTATCAAGAAAGTCTACCAATGGCTTGAAAGAGCTGGTCTGAAGGACAGCACAGAGGCACTCATCCTGGCTGCACAGGAGCAGGCCTTGAGCACCAGAGCAGTAGAGGCCCAGATCTACCACACCAGACAAGACCCAAGGTGTAGGCTGTGCAAAGAGGCCTCTGAAACAATCCAGCACATAACTGCAGGGGGTAAGATGCTAACAAGGAAAGCATACATGGAGCGGCATAACCAAGTTGCAGGCATAATGGACAGCAACATCTGTGCAGAATATGGACTGGAGACCCCAAGGTCAAGGTGGGAAACACCTCCAAAGGTAGTGGAGAATGATTGAGCCAAGATCCTGTGAGACTTCCAGACACAGACTGACAGAATGTTGATGGCGAACCACCAGACATTGTGGTGGTGGATAAACAACAGAACAAAGCTGTTGTGGTGGACATCGCAGTACCAAGTGATAGGAACATCAGGAAAAAGGAACATGAAAAACTAAAGAAATACCAGAGGCTCAAAGAAGAGCAGGAGAAAGCCTGGAAGGTGAAGTCATCAGTGGTGCCCGTGGTCATTGGAGCACTCAGGGCTGTGACCCCCAAACTGGAGGAGCGGCTACAGCAGATCCCAGGAAAAACATCAGACAACTCAGTCCAGAAAAGTGCAGTACTAGGAACAGCAAAGACACTGCGCAGAACCCTCAAGCTTCTAGGCCTCTGGTAGAGGACCCGAGCCTGGAAAAAGGGATGAGACCACCTGCGGAAGGTGAGGATGAGATTTTTTTATATATAACTAGTACAGTAAGTAAACAGGTAAACAGGTAAAGTAAACAGGTTCGCTACATGACTTGACAGAGACAGTTCATTTACAAAAAGATATGTCTAATTTATAATTTTGTTTTTTCTTTTGCTGAGTTTAGTTTAAAAATATAAGTTAAACAGTCTCATGACACATTTCCATACTGCAGGCAAGTTCAGGCTTCTGCACTTTTTTGACATGTTAACAGTCAAAAGAAATACCATTAAACAGGGCCAGCTGATCGCCACACTTATTTCTATGACAACGCACATAAAGGGACAGAGCCCTGTGAATACGCGCGGATGGAGCCGCTCCAAGACCTCTTGTTTCAAGCGCTCTCAGACCAGAGTGCAACTGCTGGGTTCACACTGGCCCAAGAGCATTCGCTCTGAGAATGTCGACCTAGGTCGACATAAAAGTGCATTAGCTCCAAGAGCAACCAAAACGACCTAAGTGTCTTTGTGTTTTCACATGTATTAGTGCGCTCTGTGGAGCGACCCCAGTGTGCACTAGATTTAGGCTAGTTCTGTTTACTTTTAAGTGGGCCTTCACATACATCGCACATCATTCACCCCTAACACGCATCACGAGCCACGTTAGTGTCCATCAGCTGATCGCTGAATTTATTTCTATGGAAACGTGCTTCAGTAATCTGGGAACAAACTTTTATACAGACACCTGTACCTGTTTTTAATGTTTTTTATGGACTTGTATACTTGTTTGTTTTGTTTGTTTTTCTGCTTATATTGTATTTTAAACAGGGCACCTATGAAAAAGAGAGCCCAAGTGCTCTCATTGGGCCCCCCTGTATAAGTATAAATAAAGATAAATAAATAAATAAATAAAATAAATAAGGTATAAGTATAATAAAGATAAATAAATAAATAAATAAAATAAATAAGCAGAAAGAGCCCAGTGAATACACCCCTATACGCGGTGGTCTTTTCTTTCACCTGTGACCAAAAACACTGTGACAACTGTATGCGGAGGAGGCGTGGTGGTGGTCACCTGCGCCAACAAAGACAGGGAGACTAGTCTCCTCCTGGCCACTGATATTAAGTTGATCCAAATTGCCTCGTCAAATGAACGTGTCAAACAGCAAGTCTGCACCGCCCATTCATAGAAGTGATCCAAGTGCTTTTTTTCCCAATTCCAAGCACTCTTGCTGTCACAGCAGACTGCGTAAGTCGGCTTGAGGTCAGCCGCATTCACACCACACTCGCATCGCTCCAGAGTGTGGGTGGAGCCGCTCCGAGACCCCCTGTTCCTCGCGCTCTCGGATTGTCTGTGTACTGCAGTCCAGAGTGCGACTTTTGGGTTCAGACCGGCCCAAGCACCGCTCTCGGAGAGAATGCTCTTTTACGTCGGCCCAACCAGTGGCAGTGTGAAAACGACCTTAAAGGAAAAGAAGACACACAAAAAGAAACACAAAAATTATAAAATAAAATCAAATGTATATTTTTAAATCCCAGTGAGTGCAGTATTCAATGGTGTAATCGGCCCTTTCAGCTTTTTTTGTTGTTGAGATGTTTAATTGTATTAATATCTATTGTTTTAGGTCTTGGTAAAAGTGGTTTGTTACTTTCTTGACTTTATCGTTAATGCAGAACTTCTTGCCAACCAGCCATGCCTGTTTCTAGTCTATTACCCCATAAATGGAGTTCCAGTTCCATATTCATGTAGGTTGACTTGTAGACTGTGTAATATTTCTGTTTGATCTATGAATACTTGATTTAGCATTTTCTGAGTTAGAGGTTTATATTTTGAGTCAATTAAGAGTTGAGTAAGTCCTTTGTGTTAGAAACAATGTTATATTCACTTACAGAGATTTGGATTTGGTATGTTATAGTTTAATATTTGTCCTTCTTCATTTATTAGTTGATTTGTCCAGATAATTCCCTTGTCAAACCATGTTTTGAGAAATAGTGATTTATTTTTATGGAGTATGTTTCCATTGTTCCACAGGTAGCAGCTTATGGGCGAGAAGCCCCGTTTGTAAATCAGCCTCCAGGTGAGCAATGCTTGGGAAATGTTTGAGAAAATTTGAGAGTGCAAGGGGTATTTTTTTCTAACAAAAAGTTAATTCCACCTATGGAGTATTTCGGTATTCCTCATATTTAGATTCTCCCAACCTAGACGACATAAATAACTGATTTTAGAGGTTTCATTGAAGTTTTGAAAGCTCAGTACTTCAAGCCCACCTTTTCCTTTTTTATAACATAGAATTTCCTTTTTCAGATAATGGGCTCTGTTTTTTCCACATAAACTGTTTGGTATATTTTAGGTGGCATCTCCATTGTGATAAGTAAACAGGTCGTGATATTCCCTCAGTTTTAGTAAGTAATGGTCTCCTATATAGATAAATCTCTCATTAGCCACATCTTAAGGTTCAAAGTGTAAATTGTATAATTCTGTTTTATTGGAGTTGATATTTACCCCAAGGCAAGTAACACTCATCTATACAGGAATACCATGACTCAGTGGCAAGATTACAGACTTATTTAGGTTCATTTGTAAACCAGATACATTTGAAAAGTCTTTGATACACTCAACAACCTTACCAACTTTATCTTTTAAACAACAGGGCTGTATAATCAGCTGATTGAGAGAGCTCAAAATTCCCTTCAAATGCATGAATACCTTGAAAACTACCATTTTTGATATTGTCTGTGTGACCAACAAAAACAGAAAGGGGCTCAGAGGATAGCTCTGCCATCATGGGATGCAGTCTAACTATTGGTTTATGGTGGCATCAGTCAGTCCATAAAAGCGCTCTCTTTCCTTCCCCTTTCCCTCTGACCTCATGCTCTTACTTTTGGTCTCTTTTTGTTGATACCACTTGTTCACCACTGTCAGGTAGTAGTCAACATAAGTACAACATTCAGTAGTAGTTGTAAGGCTGATAAAGTCTTCTCATGTAGTGCTTGCTGCTATGGGCCCAGGTGGTTTGCTGTGGCGCTCTTGTTGTGTACCGCCCATTATGCTGACTAGCAGGCGGGCTGACTGTCAGAGCCTTTGCTGCACTCGTCCAGCGACTAATACAGGTGTGGCGTAAAATAGGCCCTCTATCACTTAGCTGTGCAAATAGCGTGCATTTTACTTAATAGATCTTGAGCCATGGAGTTAATAGTGCACTGTTGCCGCTTTGCAAGATCCGATTATCCAGACTGGGACTGTCCTGGGCCAACTTCCAGATGGCGTTGTTGGTTTTGTTTTTCCTTTATTATAATTAAGTATTATGTATTATGTTAATTTAATTATTGGTTTAGCCGTTAGCCACTACATCAAGTTAAGATAGAAATCATCGCAATACCACAATCTCAAATGTGTTCTCCAACCATATACATAATGCTCATGTGACAATCACCTAATTCTCTAAATAATGATTTACAATAATGATATAACCCTTATGATTTCTTCTTGTTCCCTCATAGTAGTTACAAGATTGTTCATGATATTTCTTGCTCTTTCAGAATAATATCAGTGTCGTACAAAACACACAACTATAGTGATAATTATCTCAGAGGAATATGATGATGTTTGGGGAATATCGATAATATCATGCGGTTATGGGACAACATTGATTTTCCCCAAACATCATCATAACCATAGTGATAATTATCACCATGGTTTTGTGTTTTGTATGGGAGTACGACACTGTTATTTTAGTCTTTGTATGACCATTCTTGTCTGACCTGTCAAGGGACTGGAGAAGAAAACTGTTGAAATTAGCCATTTAGGCTGTAATGTATAACATAGTTACATGTAATATGTCCAGTACTTACTACACTGACCCTTTTGGATAAAAGGTTTTACTTTAATTTAAGAGCAAAATGTTGCTTTATAAATGAAGTTTTTGTTTTTTCAGAACAGATTAGATGAGCCTGAGTACAGCAGGCCCTTGTTCGCTTGGTCCAGCTGAAACATCGCAGAGGTGTTTTGAAGGGTGTTTTGTCTTTGTGTTGATTATTCATCCCGTATTTGCTTTTCTTAGTCAAAGGACTGAACATTCCTGCATAATCCATCACCAGACACGAACCCAGGCTGCTCATAAACATCTTTATTAGCATACATCCTAATCTGCTGCACTCTCCCCCTTGTCTCACCTTTTCTATTCCTCAACCTGGGACGCCTTATCTGCCTGACAGGCTACTAATAAAACACATTGAGTCTATGTGTGAGAGAGAGAGGGGCTAACAAGAATGGTGTGTGTGGCTCCGTGCCCAGTGCCTCCTTAGGGCAGGATATTAGAGAGATCTGGAACACCTCAAAATTTATGAAGGCAGCAGGACAGCACAGGCAGTAGTCTGATGAACAATGGTACCACTGCACTCCACTTTATCAACTATTAAACCTTTGACAAACATTATTTTTTTATGAAAGAGTTAGGATAGTTGCTATATTGTGTCAACTTCATCAAGTGTTTTCATAACATCTGTGTAAGAAATTAAATGTGGACGAGAAACATAAAAAGGCCCTTATTATCTGCATAATTAGCAAGTGATGAATTCCACTATCAATACTTACATGCATTGGGGGTTTGAAAAAATCTTTATACTCTGCTATCAAGTTTTGCAAATCACTCATTTGTGTTAAAAGGTGCTGTGCCTGATTTTTAGCCTTAAAAAGATCAAAAACAGAACTAATTAATTTTAAACAGTTTGCAGTAGTCCACAGTTATTCCTCATTTATCCTATGCATTCCGAGCATCCTCATTATTCACTGCAATGTGAAATGCTTTTCACAACTTTCAGAGGTCAGAGCAGAGTTTTGCCGTCACAATAATGCTAACAAAAAGTAGCATGCTAATCACCCATAGTGACAATAAAACGCTTTATACTTAAATGCAGACAGTACACGGTGGACTTATTTTGACCGCAAAGGCTGCTTATACAATGTGTTTGTACTGAGGCAAGATACATTTTGCTGGAACAAAACACATTTTACATGGAAAGAAATTGGTTAACATTCTTCTGATGAATAAAATACAATGTAGCCAAGTACACACATATTCTTGCATGTGCTGCATTTTTGGAGTGTTAAATTCTTATTGGACATGCTCTAATGTTTATGTTGAGTCGTAAGGATATGCATATTATCCTGATAGTACTAGTGTGAGTAAGAGCATTTGTGTTTCATTTACCCTGGACAGGACGGGGACCCAGACAGAGAGGCTTGTCATCGCTGGGCGAGGACCACTCGACTCTGCTCAGCGCCCTCATCTCCATAATGGCTTCCAGTCGCTCATAAAAGCACAGGACCATGGGAAACCACGACAGGCCATCACTTCCATTTGATTCTTTGGTGCTCATTGGGATGAATCTCCAGAGTCCCTCTCAACACTGTATACTTTTTAAATTGTGCTTTTTATGATGATTACTATATTACCCACAGTTTCAAAAAAATAAATAAATAATGATCAGTTTCTCACAACAAACGGCAAATGTACTATATACAGATAAACAAATATATTGTGTGTGTGTGTGTGTGTGTGTGTGTAATGACAATACTCTAAAGCATTTTGGAAGAAGAAAAATTTCACTTCACAAGTGGGAGATGCTGCAGTGCTATGCTCTGTATCTTAAAGGCACAGAATGTAACTTTCTAGAGATGGCATGTCACCTGCTTGCTTCCACGGAAATAAAAAAAAAAATTAAAACATACTTCGGAGCATTCTTGGAGATAGATACGTTTTATGCCATATTGTGGAAGATTATAGTCAATGGAACAACATTTAGATGTAAAAAAGCAGGAAGAGACCCTCCTCAGTCAAGTTTTTCAGTGCAAAACAACCAAAATGATTATTTTATTTTTGTTTGGGTTTTTTTTTGGCTAAAAAAGTTACATACTGTGGCTTTAAAAAAAATCTTTTGGCATGCATTTTGCAGAAAAGGCAAGTACCTTAAAGGAGATCATGATAGAAACATGTATATACAACTATGTATTAGTTAGTACATGGCTTACCTGTATTGAGCAGAAGTTTTATTGCCATAGTCTGGGCTGTGCTCTGTTGGCTCCTCTTGTACTGTAGGCCTTGCCTCTGTTTATGTCCCTGTGGGGCCCTCAGCCCTGATCCTTGTCAACACATTAGTGTTTTATTGGGTGGGGGAACAGCAGTATGGCTGCTGCTGTATTGGCATCACACATGCCAGCATAAACACATCTGACATGAACAACACGTTAGCTGGATAAATGTATGCTTGTCTATGTGCATTTAAAGGATTACAGTGGTGACGACTTGCTGTTTCAACCAGCCAAAATGTCTTGTAAAAATTTAACTCAGCAAAAATGTTTGAAATTCGACTCCACAGATGCATTAGTGTGGTTGTGTATCAATATTTCTTGGCATTGCCATACTACCTATCATTTGAATTTATGGTTAATACATGTATTGATTATTGATTGCAGATCTCCCCACTGATCTGATACCTCATTTATAAAACCATATTATTCCAGACCACAGAAGGATACACAGACTTCACACTATTGTATGATGCATTAATATTTGTTTTGCACATTCAAGGCTTCACAAGGTTGGCAATTTCAGTGCTCATGCTCTTAAGAATGTATCCTGAGCCCTATCTCCATAAACAACAGACAGGCGTTGGCCTGAAAGAGGCAGACAAGTTGTCGGTTCAAACTGGTATGGTTCGCTTACATGTAATTGTTGGGCTATTGTCACATTGCTTTGATTTGGAGGCCAGAGGAGTTTGTGGTCAGTTTTATTGTGGGAGAGTGCAGAAACAATGGGAGATGCCAATGAAATGATTGACTGATGGTAGCTCAGGACTGCAGGGTGTGTGTTTGACACATGTTTGAAACATTACATGGTTTGGACCAGCAATAGTTGCGTGTGGCAGACTCACATCAAAATCTGTCTAGTTATATCAGTGAGCGACCGGCGCGTAAGAACCTACTTTATTTGTGTGTGGATGGGTGTGGTACGAATGGACGAATGCGTGACTGCAGGACACTGTGATGTAGCGACGGGGTTATGGAGAATTTGTGATCATTTGCTTTTATGCAAGTGAAAGAGCAAAAGCATTCTTTAAGACTCTCATCATGAGCACCAGAGCCGGCCTTCCTTGTGCCTGGTGATCTAATGGGCTCCAGACGGGGACATGTGTTCTACAGTGTATCTGAGGACTTCTTCTCAGCAAACAAACATATGCATATTTAAATCACATATAAAAATTCACATGGAGGAGCGAGTGAGGATAGTGAAAACTCACATGAACTGTCAAGTTGTTTGATAGTCTCACAACAAGGACCATTCTATACTTTGTAACCATTTGCTGTCCACACACGCAGACAAAGTGTGGACTCAGTGGTTAGAAGTTATGGGTAATGTGTCACCCTACATCCCAGGAAAAACCACAAAACTACATTAGCTTTAACATTTTTTTTTAAATTAATTTTTTTATGCAAGACTGTCTTCCCCACGATAAGTATGTTCTTGCTGTGGATGACCAGCACAGACAGTAGTGCTTTGTTGATGTTTTGAAATGGACTTGCATTGAATACATGGTGCTGAGTGTGTGTAGTGGAATGTGGTATTAGAGCTAGACCCAGTGGACCCACATGTGCCCTGTGAATTATAACCTGCCACCTCACTGCCAAGTATTTTCAGCTTGTTATATTATAACCAAAGTCTTCCAAGTCTATTCATTAAAGGTGCATACTTGTACCAAATATAACTATTCGAATCCCAAACACACATGACAGTTGATACAAGTCTCTATAATTATGGACTATGGACTATTTTATAATATAAGTGAGAGTGTTAATGGCTTGTCAGCAGGTCTGAAGTCAAAATGAGATAGCTGTGTGCTATCTTCATCAATCAGTAAAACTGCAAAACTTCGCTCTGGCCTCTGAAAGTTATGAAAAATGCTTATAAACTCATTGCAGAGAATAAGTAAAACGGTATGAATGCTTTAGGAAAGTGAGGAATAACTTTGCCCAGCTGCAAACCACTTGAACTAGTTAAATTTTCAAGTTTTTAAGATAGTAAAGATCAGGTACAGTGCCATTAAACTTATATGTAGAGTGTTTTTGCAGTGAAATATTAATGTTTTTTTTTTATAAAGATTTCAGATATGTAATTCAGAATTTAGAGAATTTATATTATATACAATCAAAGCATAAAGGCTATGGATATGATATTAACCTATAAGAAAATGCGTCCCCACCCAAAGCAATGTTGACGTCTAGAGATTATGTATGTATAAAAAGAAAACATTGGT
>KN472816.1:1830-18990 GCA_000787095.1 Periophthalmodon schlosseri
CACTCTTTCTTTAGACAATATACTGTGATGTTTCACATTAAATGGTAGTACTTTGTTTGCTATTCCCATGTGGCCTTATATCTGTGTAATCCGTCAGTGGTCCAGTAGGTTCCATAGTGGCCCATGGGTGTATACTAGTCTATGTGTCTTATATTTGTGAAAGATACAGAGAGAAATCATTCTAAACATATTCAGGAAAGGCTCATTTCTTGTCCTGTGATGGGACTTTTTTAGTATTGACATCCGTGAAAAATGAGGATCTAGTTTTGATACTCATTTTAGTATCGATTAGTATCAGATTTTCGTAACCGTATCATAAAAATTAGAAAGAAAAAGATTTGGTTCTTTTAAAAAATGAGGTCCGGTTTCAGCCGCTCACATTAAGGAACCATTCAAAAGAGCCAACTTGTTCATGAACGTCACATCACTGATCAACAGGTGACAGACCGGACTCCGCTCTCTCGTCTCATTCAGAGGAGCTGCCAAGTTTTCCCCTTTGTTTTGGGAAGTAAAATAAAAATCAACTGGACAAAATGTTGTAGGAGTGAAGATGTTTCGCTGCTCATCCAGTTCTGCTGAGGGATTACACAGACATCTTTTCAAGAACTACGAGCAAACCACCATCAAAACTGAAGAAGTGGCTTGAATGAGCAGCAAAACGTCTTCACTCCTACAACTTTTTGTCCAGTTACAGATTTGAATTTTTCTTTTACTATGGATCAGACCTGGACGACTGAGGGATTACATATCTTTGTTTTTGGGAAGTAAACAAGAACGAGCCGAGGGATTAGAGACTAAAACAGAGACCGACTTGTAATTAGTTACTTTCACCACACAGTAACACAATTACTTTGGGGGAAACGTAATGGGTAACTGTTACTAATTACATTTGTGAAGGATCTTACCCAACCCTGGAAAGATCTCATTTCTTCAGCACATTGGCACATTCACGTAGACTACCAGTCTCATATCTGTCAGTATAAGGTTTGTTAAAAGGAAGAGAACAGAGCCCAGCACATTTACAACAAAAAGTCTTAGTTAGATTTGATGTTGCATGAAATAAAACAGAGATAGACATTTTGGGGCTGTCGACGAGAGCTGCCTCTGCTCCAGGTGAGAGCAGCTGGGAGCAGCTGGGAGCAGTTTTCTCCTCATTTAGCAGCTCATGAAAAAACCACAGGCCTCCAGATGTGACAGAGGACACACAACAGGTTTGTACATGTTAACACACACACGCACACACACACACACACGCACACACATATACACAATCACACACTCTCAGGCTAGACCGCAGTAATGAAGCAAGAGTCATATCAAGAGGGTTTATATGAAGAATGTCAAAGGAGATTGAAAATAGTTACAATTCCATCCATACTTTTTTCTGTTATCACCACAGAGTGTATGGAGAAGTGGACGAAGTGAGTGTAATGTCACCCACAGCGTTCGGCACCAGTCAAATGAGGCTCATCGAGGCTAGAGCAGTTATAGGGGCCAATTTGGAGCCCAGTTCCATATTTGGAATTCCGACCACGAGAGTCATAGCAACCAAAGAGCCAATCCAGAGCGAGGCTGTTGAAGGTAACGCCCCTTCCCACCTGCACCACTGGTTTAACAGGAAGTGGGCGCTTAACCTGTTGCTAACGCTAGTGGGAGCGACCTCGGTGAAAGAAGGCACCTGATTTGTCCGTTATTAATGTTCATATCTTGATTTAGGGACATAATAGTGAAATACAAATCCCAGGATCATGTAGAGCAGGTTAATACGAATATTTTAAGACCAAAATGACGAGTCTGACAGCAGCAGTTGCAGAGAGAGGGGTTTTTCAATGTAAAGTGAATAGGAGCCAGAGTCAATGGAGCCAGAAGTGCGCCCATGATCACTTCCTGTTTGGAACGCGGCAGCTAGCAGGTTAGCTATGTCCATTTATATATACAGTCTATGGTTATTACTCAACTTAAGTGTATTTATTTTTAAAGTCTGAAATTTAAAAGGCCTTTTCAATTCATTTAGAGCATGAAACATAAATCTATATAAAACCATAGGATGACATATGGAACTAGTGTCCACTACCTGCTTTTTTCCATGGGCATGCTATTTCTTTTCATAGAATTGAACTATCTATCTGCATGGAGACAAGCCAAGTTACATGTCAGATCTGTGGAGAAGCGACACTGCTCACAGCAAGAATGTGTTTTTCAAGGTACGTACAGCAGTTAAAACATGAGTGAATAAAATGCAAGATTTAATGTCATACTGTGAAACATTCCAAACAAATCAATAACATCTCCATGGAGACAAGCAGGTGAAAAGTTAGAGTGCATCTTTAATTCAACTTAAAGGTCCTATTACACAAAATTGACTTCTGTGAGCTTTAAGACATGTTATAATGTTAAAACATAAATATGTTACCTCCTCAAAAACAGATCTGGTGTTGTGTTTTGTTTCATTCACACATGTTTGAGTAACACTTTATTATTAGTCTGTCTACATCTCTGAAGCTCAAAATGCTCTGTTTCACCTTGTGATATCATGAAGTGGTAGTTTTCAAGTTCACAGCTCCTTTTACCTTTAGTTCAGTAGAGATTGTCAAATCTAATCCATCCAAATGACTCTAGTAAAGGTGTATGGAGTTTAAAAACACCATGGAGCACTTCCTGTATTACCACATGACATCACAAGGTGGAACACAGTGTTGAAGAACTCAACCTAAATATGCAGGGTTTGCGTGTTAAACATGTTTGAATGAAATAAAACACAACTCCAGGTCTGTTTGTGATGAGGAAACAACATTAGAACAGAGATCAGAGTAATATGGGCCCTTTAAATAGAGTAATATGGGCCCTTTAAGCGACTAGCATGTAATAAACGTACAGATTGTGCACTCTGCTCTATTGACTTACAGATGACCTACATTTGCTTTTGTTATTCCACACTTAGGCACACTGTAAAAAAGAAGAAAAAAAACACACTAGCTACTAATCACTTTCACATTACGGGGCAGGCAAGTGATCTTGGTGCCATTCCAAGACCACCAACACAGAAGCTGAGAGGGGTCTACACACTCACAGTCTGCAGAGAGGTGTCTGCAAAGAGGGGTCTGCACACTCACAGTCTGCAGAGAGGGGTCTGCACACTCACAGTCTACATACCAGCACTCGAGGGCCATGGGGACGGCTGCTTTAGCTTGAGGGCCATGGGGACGGCCCCTTTAGCTCGTTATCTGCAGTGTAAGGGATTCTTCTTCTTCTATAGCGCTGCCTGAGAAGCTCTTTAGTGTTATAATGGGAGGTAAGCTAGCCAACGTGGACCTGTTTAGCATTCTGCAGCTCAGAGCCACATGAGAACTCGTTTACAGTGAGTCTTTAACAACCTCCCCGTTTACAAGCTAGCGCCGCACTCATTAGCAACGGCTAATTTAGGCCAATTTAACATGAAGGGCAGTGCGTGATAATATAAAACAGGATTTGGGTTTGTTAGCACAGATCAGAGCGACTAATTATAGACTTTTTAAAATATATATATAGAGAGAGGAAGTATGTTTATACAGATGGGCATGGAAGTATAAGAAAATGTGGAAGGTGAACCCAAAATGGCGTTGTGTTGTTTTCAGTGGCCTGTGCTCCCTGGCGCATGGGCCCAAAAATCATTTTCTCTTCTGCATTACTTCCTCAATACAGGCTAGCTCCTCCCACCATGTGATGTCAGAATCAGAGCGATAGCTGCTAGAGCGAAGCATCGTCATTTTGGTCTTAAACTGTTCATATTAACCTGCTCTACATTGTTGTATTTTTATTTCACTATTGTGTCTGTAAATCAAGATATGAACATTAATAACAGACAAATCAGGCGCCTTCTTTCCCTGAGGTCGCTCCCGCTAGCGTTAGCATCAGGTTTGATTGACAGCATTGCTAAGCACCCGCTCCCTGCTAAACCAGTGGTGCAGGTGGGAAGGGGTGTTACCTTCAACAGCCTCGCTCCAGATTGGCTCTTTGGTTGCTATGATACTTGTGGTCAGAATTCCAAATATGGAACTCTGCTCCAGATTGGCCCCTATAACTGCTCTAGCCTCAATAAGCTTCATTTGACTGGAGCCAAACGCTATAGGTGATGTCACACTCACTTAGTCCACTTCTTTATACAGTCTATGGTCTAAAACTGAACCGGAACCGGATCTCACAATTTATTTATTATAAAGTTTGTCAAAATCTCATCTTGTCTCGCTCTCGTTAACCCAATCTCAAATCTCCTTATATCTCGTTCTCGATATTCAAATTTAACTCTAAAAACAACGGTGATATTCCCCTTTTTTAACCCATCTCCCACTTGTAGCCATTACGATGACAAATTAGAAACTATCCAGCCTGATGCACGAGATCTCCAAGTCCAAGTCCATGGCAGATGTAGTGGAACAAACTTTGAGAGGAGTGATTCTGGCCAAACCTCCACAAAGGAACAATATAATGAGTGTCATTCAAAACTAATTTTTAGGAATCGTTCTGTGGACAGAGCAAACAAATATGGAGACAAAGGCTTGTGTACGGTCCAGAGGCGGGTCATCACGAGAGGACGCTGCGTTGCCAGATGGCTCGACTTAAATCAGGTTTAAATGAGACTAAATGGACAAACAAAGATGAAGGGGCAGTGGAGGGCCAGGAAGGACAATGGGTCAGTGTGGGCCAGTTCATAAGACAGTTTAAAATATGAGCTTTGGAGAGAGGTCGCTAGTGAATATATATTAAACTAAAATGATAAAATCGGCATTTGCTGTTTGGGAGCTGTGCCATATAAGAATATCCAGCACATGTTGTAATAAAACTAAAACTTTTGAGTCTAATTTTACAGTTACATCACGTTTTGTGTATTTCTTTAAAGCCACAATATCGAACGGTTTAGCCAAAAAATAAATAAAAAAATCCAATTCCAATTTGGTTGTGTTTAATGCACTGAAAACATGTGTCCTTAATGTGAGCGAGCTCGCATCTCCACAAACCTGACTCTTATTTGGCCTGGAGGAGGGCGTCTTCCTGTTTGTTTCCATGGAAATGTTGTTCCTTTGGCTATACTATTCCACAGTATGGCATAAACCTCATCTATCTCCATGGAGAATGTTACACAGTATGGCTTTAACCTTCTGTTTCCATGGAATCAGGCTGGTGTCACCTCCAGAAAGTTACACAAACCTTCTGTTCCATGGAATCAGGCTGGTGTCACCTCCAGAAAGTTACACACTGTGGCTTTGACATCAACCAAGATCTTTGCAATGACATTTTAGCTTAGTTCTGATTGACTGCCATAATATTGTCCAAGTATTCATCAAAACATTAAATGTTTTGTGAATATGGCCCTCCCCCTGCAGAAGGATATAAACATGATCACAGTAATTATTCTATTGTTTGAATGTGAGCTGAGGAATAGTTTCCACACAAATAATATTAATAAGTCCATTTCAAATCAGGACTCAAAGACACAGGGCTGGAATAAGGAGGAGAACAGTAAACCCCAGTGAGGTCAGTGTGCACAGACAGGCCTGTTTACCATCTGCAAAAGAATAAACATCTCAAACAGAAGTGCTTCAGAGACGCTTCAGGCCAGAGTTTTTCTGTAGAGCTCACACTGACTTCAGTCTAAAGCACTTTTCACACTCAGCTTCGGCCAAAACAGAAACACACCAATCTGTTTGTTGTTGATGTAATGTGATGAGAGCAAAAAGCATTTTCAGCTGTGGAGTAAACAGAGTGGAAGTAGAACAGGCACATGACTCACACTCAATGAGAACAAAACAAAAACACCAGCAGAGGAACAAGAGGCAGCACATATTAGTCTGTATGAATGAATATGCTGTAATAAAATGTCATAAGGACTTTTTTAATCACACAAGACGAGCAGAAATGGGGAGAGACGATACATACAACAGTCATGCATATGTCCTGCAGCTCTGCCACTGAACCACACACAGCAGCCTGTGCACTAAACACACTAAACACTATAGTCTTTTCCAAACTGCTAAATTCAAAAACTGGGTCCATTTTGTTTGTGTGACTCAACTTTAAACAACAAATTATTATTTTAGTAAATTAACTAGTCTTTTTTTTCAGTGTTTGAATCAAACCATTATTTCTACTTTACATCGAGATTAAAAACATTTTCTACTAAATAATGGTTGAAATACAGGACGACAGTGGCTCAGTTGGTAAAGTGTTTGTCCACTGATCTGAAGGTTAGTGGTCTGAATCTCACTCTCGACCATAGACTGTATATATAAATGGACATAGTTAACCTGCTAGCTGCTGCCTTACAAACTCTGGCTCCAATTCACTTTACATTGAAAAACTGTGGCCCCTCTCTCTGTAACTGCTGCTCTCAGACTCATCATTTTGGTCTTAAAATGTTCGTATTAAACCGCTCTACATGATCCTGGGGTTTTTATTTCACTATTGTGTCTGTAACTGAGCGATGCTAAGCACCTGCTCCCTGCTAAAACAGCGGTGCAGTGCGGGAACAGGCATTATCTTCAACAGCCTCGCTCCAGATTGCCTCTTTGGTTGCTATGATACTCACGGTCGGAATTCTTAATATGCAACTTGGCTCCAAATTGGCCCCTATAACCGCTAGCCTCGATGAGCTTCATTTGACTAGAGTTAAACGTTACTTGTTTGCTAAGTTCATGTTCTAGTGGACCCTGCATTTGCTACGGTCATGTTCCGTGTTCCGTGTTCTGTTGACCCTGTATCTGCTTGAACACAGTATCTCAGACCCTGAGACATCCTGAGCTCTTTTGGGCTGAGCTTAGCCGAGCTCAAACAGCCACACAGAGGTTAAACAAACAGAACGATGGGTCACATGGCTTAAGCGTCTTCAGGCTCCCGATGAGGACAAGATCATTCACTTCAGATAGAGCCATGAGGTCAGATCCACGGGGTCAGGAGGGGACAGAGAGCTACCAACAAACACACAGCTTCTTAGTACTGTTGTCATAATCCAGGCTGTTTCAGTGCTAAGAGGCTGGATACTGCATAGCGATGCTACTTATACTCTGATTAAGCTCAAAATCATTCAACCAAATTTGATTCCACAGTGTTTTTTTTAGACAATAGAATATGATTTTTTAACATGAAATAACAGACTTGGTTTGTTACGATGTGATCTTATACTAGTTCTAAAATAGGGTTGTCAGGATGCTAAAATTTAAAATTAGAATTCGATGCTAAGGAACAGGTGATACTCAACACTGACTTCGAACAAAAATGGTACTTTCTCTATGTACCATGTGGTTTGTTTAAACTATTTTGATAAAGCTCAAAATCATTCTGAAATAGTGATGTTACAATACTAAAATTTAAAAAAACTCGAGGCTATTCCTCTGTATCAAAATTGACTTTGACACTTGATACAACACTGATAATAAAATATATTTCATACATAATAATGGTACTTTCTTTATGTTCCATGTGTCTTATACTTGTTTTGATGAAGCTCAAAATCAGTCTGTTTGCTCTGTTGTGTTGTCACAATACTACATTTTGATACTAAAGAACAGGCTTCATATTAGAGATGGACAGATATATCAGTTGGCCGATATATCAGACCAATATTTGGACTGTTTAGCGTATGGGCTATCATCCTTAAATCTCCAGCACAGGCCGATATTTTGTTTGGTCGATCTGCTGCATAAAACTACACACAAAGCTTTATTTTAACACTTTAATATGAAGAGAACTGCACTAAATGTGATACACAGCTCTCTTATAAGCTTATGGTAAAAAAGGAGCTGTGGGGGAGTTTGTAGTGAATTTAAATTATATGATTTGAGGAAAATAGTCCAAATTGGCCCTATATATGTGTATATATGGGCAAAAACATTGACAGAGCTCATCAACCATTGGCTGCTCTGGATTCTAAACAATCATTATCAGCATCGGTCTCAGCTTATCTCTGCTTCATAGCTGACACCGATTTGGAAAATTAATTAAGAAAATGTAACTTTTTAGACAAAACAATGGAACTTTTTATGTTACAGTGTAGGCTTATACTGGCTCAAGATCAGTCCAAAACTCTTCAGGACAAGTCAGATTTTGTCCTGATGTGATTTTTTTGTATCGATTCCTGCTCAAATGAGTATCCAGTTTCAATTCTAGTGTAAGTATCAGATTTTTGACAGTCCTAGTTCAAAGTGATCAGGACCCAGCCAATATGGACGCCCAACAGTTCACCCAAACACGTCCCACCTCCGTCCTGTCGTTTACGACTTTTAAATCAGCACTTTGAGGTTTTTTGAGGTTTTTTCGTTTGTTGTGGGTCTTTGGTTTAGCAAGTCTCCTGTCTCCTGCTGAGAGGTGAAGGCCACAGAGCTTTCACTTCCTACACTGTTGAAATCTGGGAGAAAAAACAAGAGATGGAGGGAGGAGCGAACAGAGGAGAGTTGGAGGGAGGTGGGGGTAGAGAGGAGAGATGGAGAGATGGAGAGATGGAAGGAGGTGCACATCACAGTAGCGAGCAGCCCATTTTTTTCATTTGTACCAAACCTACGCGTATCACCAATTAAGAAAATAAAACTGGAGAAGGAAGTGCGCACGTCACAGTGGGCGTGTACGTCACAGTGGGCATGTAGGTCACAGTGGGCGTGTACCGGTGGAGGTGAAAACGGGGGGTAGATGGCAAAATGGCGTCTTGAAAATAAGAGATTAAAGATTACTCAAACATGAATCACTCCAAATACAACTTCAGGGGCTCAATGAGAAGAAACAACTAGAACATGGTTAAAGATCTGAACAGTCCAGTTTGGTCTGATTTAATGATGCACTATGCAACTTTTCTGGGAGGTCCATCACCAGCTTGTTTTATGTAACAACACAAGTGTCTCAGGCTCAGAGCAGAACTTTTGAACAGAACTTTGCATCACATGTACACGACCAGCCAAACGTTTGGACTTACTTCACTTACTTTATCTTACTTCATATATTTGATGTCTTCTATGGGTGTATAAAATGTAGTAAAAATAAAGAAAATAAGTACACTGGTTGTGTACTTGTACTTGTACTTGCAATACTGACATATACACACAGTAGTTTAATGATGAATTCCTGCCCCATGAGAATCCCAAAGCGTTTCCATTCCCTGACCACAAGCCGCCCACTCACTGTTCAGTCGCTGTGCCATGCTCCCAGTGCCAGGTCTGTACATGCTCCTCACTGCTGCTACGAGCCGCGTATAATACTACAACGTTACGGGTTTACAGCAAAGTACTACAACAGACCGGCAGGGGTTTGTTTATACTAATATCAGTATGCACAGTTCATAGGTCAAACTATGAGCCACTACTATGTATTATTACTAAAAATACTACAACTACTACTACGCTAAAGCAACTACTGTCTGTTCAGACTTTAGTGAGTGCAATCCAGTGGGTTTAGAACTAAAATAAATAAAACAGGTGAGGCTCATGAGAGGACACATGCGGTCCTAAGTCAATCGAAGGGCATCTGGAGCAATACCTGAAAAACGTTAATATGCCACCGACTCCAATAACATAACGGTGATAGGAAATAGGGCTGGGACTCAGAGCATTCCTCACAATTTGATACGATACTCGATACATGGTTCACAACACGATAATATCACCATACGGCCATACATGCGATAAAGTTATTCTGCCGTATTATTATTATTATTACTATTATTATTACTATTATTATTGTTATTATTGTTA
Source organism: Periophthalmodon schlosseri (assembly GCA_000787095.1). NCBI lineage: Eukaryota > Metazoa > Chordata > Actinopteri > Gobiiformes > Gobiidae > Periophthalmodon > Periophthalmodon schlosseri. Next base: position 11,541 of record KN472816.1, read on the forward strand.
TTATTATTAATAATAATAATAATATTTTAAGAGCAAAAAACATCTTAACAACAGTATTTCTTTGTTAAACCACGACCTGAACAAACCTAATGTGAAATAAACCCATTTGAATCACCAAACCAGTGAATATGTCCAATATATATCGCAAAAACAAGTTTCCTTACAAGCAACAAAATATCAAAAATACTCTTGGCGACATGTCGATACATCAGCCCACGACATCGATACCATCACCAAATGTTGTGCCAATATTTCGATGTTAGCACACCCCTAACGGTCAGGAGATGTCTCTGTTCCATATAGGCCTTAAATTGAAATAATATCCTTGTATGGTAAAGCTATTCATTTGAATCAGGTCTGCCAAAAGCTTCAGGGTTTAATGAGAGCCGAGCCGCAGCTTTGAATCTTCGCCAAAGTTCAAGGTGTTAAATCCAGTGAATTTTGCAGACACTCGTAAATACCAGGGACTTTCTGGGGACACAAGTTTACGTAAATACACATTTGAACAAAATAAAAGTCTAAGGACGATGCTTGGACTGTCCCAAAAGCAGCTGATGAGAAAAACAAAACTCTGGTGAATGTACAGAACTGATTTCCCACTGGGTTTGGATCATTCTAACGAGCAGCGGCCCCAGAGGACTCAGCATGGAAACTAGAAAGAAGCACACGTTTTTACCATAGACTGCATATATAAACAGACATAGCTAACCTGCTAGCCGCCACGTTCCAAATAAGAAATGATCATGGGCGTGCTTCCGGCTCCATCGACGCCCCTCTCTCTGTAACTGCTGCTGTCAGACTCGTCATTTTGGTCTTAAAATGTTCATATTAACCCGCTTTACATGGTCCTGGGGTTTTTATTTCACTATCGTGTCTGTAAATCAAGATATGAACATTAATAACAGACAAATCAGGCACTTTCTTTCCCCGAGGTCGCTCCCGCTAGCGTTAGTAACAGATTTGATTGACAGCATTGCCAAGCGGCCGCTCCCTGCTAAACGAGCAGTGTGGGCAGGAAGGGCTGTTACCTTTAACAGCCTTGCTCCAGATTGGCTCTCTGGTTGCTATGATACTCGTGGTCTGAATTCCAAATATGGAACTGGGCTCCAAATTGGCCCCTATAACTGCTCTAGCGTCGATGAGCTTCATTTAGAGCCGAACGCTGTGGGTGACGTCACACTTACTTAGTCCACTTCTTTATACAGACTATGTTTTTTTTAAATTGTCCCTGTGTCCCACATAGACCGAGTGACGAGTCTCACCACAACACCTACACATGTAATACTCACTATTACTACTTCTAATTGTACCATGGCTGTAGACCACAGGATAAAAGGAACAATATACTGGGGATCAGTATTTATTGTGTGTAACTCTTTTCTGCCTTTGTAGCAGTAGTTTTGGTAGTGGTAGTAGTAAAGTGTTTAGTATTATAATCCTTATTTACCTTTTCAGTGGCATAAAGCTATTTCAATATTTATCGAGATAAGCAACACATCACTCTGTGTCACCGCGACCGGACGACTCCTGTTAATGAACTTTGACGACACTAATTCTGCTTCGTCTGGAAAAAGGAGCCTCAGATCCAGATGTGTATTTGTACTTTGAAACAAGCTCTGAAATACTGCATGACGTTTACATATGTGTTGGTTTCACTTTAGCAGATCTGTTGGATGCATTTGGTGGTGAGCGTGGGCTTATAAAAACGGCAGCTTTAACTAAAATACATTTAAAGGGATTAATCTTCAAAAGACAGAATTCCACAACTCCACAGTCGACCCGGATTAAAGCGATTGGCTCTGATTGTGATTTCTGAGCAATAAAAAGTCAGGAAAACTGGAGAAGCCTGGTCTTTGTATCGGACGTAAACATTAAAATGAATCAGGGACAAACAGTGGGTGTATTTACAGTGTGGGTTTTACAGACTGAAGGAAGCGCCGGCCGTTTCACACTCCACAGAAATCACTGAGCCACTGTAAAATATGTTCCTGTAATCCAACGAGTGCAGAATAAACTTTAACCTCATTTAGACTGCAGACTTAAAACATCAGCAGAATCACTATGGCACAGAAACACTGGGGTGATTTGGTTTAATGAGGTTTGGGAGTCAGAGTGAACACACGAATGCACAACTGAAAAATAAATTATGTTAATAAATCTATTCATGGAAAGATTTTAAGAACAGAAGGAACAGCACTATAAGACACGAGTCACACGAGTGACACGAGCACAAACACAGCTGAATCCACAGTCACTGTATAGAGAAAAAGCAGTTGTAAAAGTGGCAGTTATTCATATGATCGGCTGCTCTGGTGTTTGGGAGAGATGTGATGAGTCGGCTCTTTTGAACGGTTGTTCTGGTTGGAGGAGGTCAGCCAAAGCACGGCCCAGTTGCTCATGTACACACACACGCAGACACACAGACACACAGACACACAGACACACAGACACACACAGTTTATGTTTCGAGCCCTGTGTTGTGGTGGAGAGGACAGAGGAGAAGAGGAAAAAGTGAATGAACTCTGCTCCAAACTCCCGGCTCCTCCGCTCAGCTTCAGTCTGTGACAGACACAAGTTCTGAAGCCTTGTCTCCCGTTGTCCTCATCTCCTGCTGTCCTCGTCTCCCGGCGTCCTCGTCTCCCGGGGTCCTCGTCTCCCGTCGTCCTCGTCTCCCGCCGCCCTCGTCTCCCGCCGCCCTCGTCTCCCGCCGCCCTCGTCCATCTAACTCACTGTTTCAGAGATATTTCATGGCTCTGGTCTTATTTTCTCTGCTAAAACGTTAGCCCTGAAGCTCCTCATGTAAACAGAGCCGTGTAATGACGTCATTGAGCTGTGGCTCGTTTGGTTGCACAGGTGGGAGTGTGGCTCGTTCGGTCGTGCAGGTGTGAGTGTGGCTCTCTTCACTGTGGGGCAGTGTTTCCGTGCGCTTCAGTTTCTTGTGGTTTAAACCAATTATTAAAATTAAGCAAATCATCGAGGCAATAAAAAAAGAATCGAAGCTTTTTAAGTATCAAATTACTGGATTTACTCGATTCATTATTTCAGCCCTAAAACTCTTCCGTCTTAAAGGGATGTGCTTAAAGGGGAGGTCTTAAAGGGGAGTTCTTAAAGGGGTGCTAGTGTCTTACAAAGAGCTTATTGTGTCAGGCTGTCCAATCTCTCTGGTCACTTCTCGAGAGCTAATGCAAACAGGCCTGAAAAAGATTTACTACGACATGGGGGAGTTTGAAACGCCGCGTACATCCTGGCTCCTATTAAATGAACTGCGGTACGCTCTCCACATGTTGGGACACCGTGAGTCTGGCTGTTACTATAGTAATAAACACACAGAGAGAGGCAGACTGTGTGAAATGTAAATCTCTCCAATTCCCCGAGGCCCTTAAATGCATCGCGCCAAGTCTGTATGGGAAATAGATATGCAGCTTGTGTGTGTTATTCCATTAGACTCATTAAAATGTCATTTTGTCATCAGGTCACAGTTCAGCCTCATACCTGAAGTAAAAGACTCATTGTGGCCCCTGTGTAAAGCACGGCCCTGTGTGTGGATCTGAAGCTGCAGCTCGGCCAATGTGCCCTAAGTCTCAGGAAGCAGTGAATGTAAAGTTTTCATACAAACGTGTCAGTTCCAAGTCTGTATAAATAATGAGATTTAAGACGAGGCTAAATCTGTCTCAAAGCTGCAGAACTACACGATCGTTTCAGAGGGAAAGTCAGTATTTCAAAACCACGACAAGACCCTCAAATTGAAGTTTTTGTTAAAGACGCACTGTGTAACCTTTCTGCTTGTCTCCTTGAACATGGTATTGCTTCACAGAATGTTCCACAGTAAGGCATTAAACATATCCAACTGAAATCTTTCAATTACATGTGTTTTTATTGGCGAAAAAGTGCCTTGAGAAACTTGCATTCTTGCTATAAGTGGACATGGCTCTCATCACCTGCTTGTTTCCATATAAAGCCATACTGTGGAACATTCCAGGCAAAGCAATAACATCTCCATGGAGACCAGAAAGGTTATGTAATCAGGCCTATCACGATAACACATTTAGAAGCACAGTGTATCACTACAGAGGAATTCTGTGATAAACGATAATATTGAAACTACCTTATATCACAGATGCAATTAAAATAATGCATGTTGGGCCTTTAATTGGATGTAATCAGACGGCTGATTTTGAAGAACGTTTCATAATGTTTGAACTTTTCTTCATCTAAAGTTGTTCAGTCTGATGTGAAGGAGATACAGAACACTATTGGATCTCTGTGGAATAAGTGAACTGTGTTTTAAAGAAATCAGAGTCAAAATATCGATATCAGAACTGAACTGAACAAGTCTCTCCATGGCCCAGCACCAAAGTACATCTCCCACATGTTAGTGCCACATGAACCATCTCACACTCTGAGGACTTCAGGTAGTCCTGGTTTCCTCCTGGTTTAGTCCCGGTTTAGTCCCGGTTTAGTCCTGGTTTAGTCCAGGTTCAGTCCAGGTTCAGTCCAGGTTCAGTCCAGGTTCAGTCCAGGTTCAGTCCAGGTTCAGTCCAGGTTCAGTCCAGGTTCAGTCCAGGTTCAGTCCAGGTTCAGTCCAGGTTCAGTCCAGGTTCAGTCCAGGTTCAGTCCAGGTTCAGTCCAGGTTCAGTCCAGGTTCAGTCCAGGTTCAGTCCAGGTTCAGTCCAGGTTCAGTCCAGGTTCAGTCCAGGTTCAGTCCAGGTTTAGTCCTGGTTTAGTCCTGGTTTAGTCCTGGTTTAGTCCTGGTTTAGTCCCAGCCTCCTGCTGGTCCCAGAGTCAGGACATGGGGAAATCAGCGTTTGAGTTTTGTGCAGCTAAAACCTGGAACAGTCTTCCTGAAGATGTGAGACAGGCCTCGACTTTGACAATGTTTAAATCCAGGCTCCAAACGGTTCTGTTTAGCTGTGCATATGACTGAAAGGTTTTTATTCTGCCTCTTCTCTTTTAATGTTACTTTTATGATGATTATTTATGTTTTGATTTGTTGTATTGTGATTTTAATGTCTTTCTTATTGTGTAAAGCACTTTGAATGACTTTGTGGACCAGTATTGCTGTACAAATAAACTTTCCTGCTCTCGGCCTCAGACTATGGCTGCAGTGTGGACGCAGAAAATTACAGGAAAAAGGCTTTCACACTTCACTAAAGTTGGCACAAGTTTTATCGAAAGTGTCTTAGGATCCAGTGAACCTCCTGTAGCCTCCGTTGAGCAACACAAGAACGACACCAGGAAACCAGACCTGCGTTCTGCCAGTTTACACTTAAAGGTCCTATATCACACAAACTGACTCTGTGAGCTTTAAGTCATGTTCTAATGCTGTTCCCTCCTCAAAAACATACCTGGAGTTGTGTTTTGTTTCATTCACACATTTGAGTAACACTTTATTATTAGTCTGTCTACATATCCAAAGCTCAAAATGCTCTGTTCCAAATTGTGATGTCATGAAGTGGTAGTTTTCAAGTTAACAGCTCCTTTTACCTTCGGTTCAGTAGAGACTGGCAATTCCAGGGCTGATATCATCTAAATGATTCTCGTGGAGGTGTATGGAGTTTAGAAAACAGTGTAATATGGGCCCTTTAAGTTATACAAACTAGGCCTTTTTCTGGTATTTTTTATGAAACATAAATCTTTATTTTCTTTTATAAGTGGGTGGAGATAGGGGGTAGGTGAAAACAGATTTTTCCTGAACCCTCAAATGCAAACATGCCAAAATCGAAACACAACTTTGAGTCGCCCAATGATGTTGAGGAACACTTTTACGTTTAAAATAAATAGTAGAAACGAATCCTTCCAAAATTCCTGCATCAAAGTAAACTTTGGTGACATATTTTTGGAACGTTCTTGGGAACAACAAAAACATTTAGGGACAGTTCATATGATGTGAACTGTATCCATGGTAACCACAAATATGAAAGTCCAAATGAGGAGTTGTGATCTGAGCCTCTTGGCAGTGTATTAGCTTACAATTATCACACACTTAATATTTGCCCCGAGACGACAGGGAAGTGCAGTAAAAGTTGGCAAAAACATGGAGTTAATATGAAAATAAATGAGACATGGAACAGTTAGTTCCATTGATTTATGCTCTGATTAAACTAAATTTCTTCCTGTAAAAATAAGGTTTGTGTGACTCTTAAAAGGCTCCCCTTCCACATCTGTTCCACACATACAGTTCCTGCCTAATTTTTCAACACGAGTGCGAACCATGTGACGCCTTTGATGTTCCATACAGCGTCTATGAACATTCAGAATAAGTAGAACAAGCACTGATCTAGATTTTTCAGTTCTGCTCTATAGTTCTAATCTCTGACATCTGTGGGTCATTATGTTATAATTTACACATTTTAAATCACAATATTCATTTAAAATGACTTAATAAAGAAACAAGTCCGCTGACTTCCGCGTTAGAAAACTGCGATGCCCAGTGGGAGCTGACGTCGCCGTAAACGTCATCACAACAAAGCGCCACATGCTGTCGGTGCCCCCTATGGATAGCTGCACATCACAGTAGCGAGCAGCCAATTTTTTTTCATTTGTACCAAAATGACTACGCGACGCTGCCGAATCCTACGAGTATCACCAATTAAGAAAATAAAACTGGAGAAGGAAGTGCGTATGACACAGTGGGCGTGTACGTCACAGCGGGCGAGTACGTTGGGCGTGTAGTCACAGCGGGCGAGTACGTCACAGTGCGCGTGTACCGGTGGAGGTAAAAATGGGGGTAAATCGACAAAATGGCGTCTTAAAAATAAGAGATTAAAGATTAACATGAATCACTCCAAATACAACCTCAGAGACTCAATGAGAAGAAACGACTAGAACATGGTTAAAGATCTGAAAGTGCTGAATCCAGTATGAAGAACAGGTCTGATTTAACTAAACTGGTTATAAACTCAATACGATCCTTAAAGATATCATTGGTTCCAAACTTTTGTCCAACAGCTGACTTAAGTAAGCCTGACTAATGCGACTTAAGCCTGAGCTAAAATCCATCTCTGTGAATGTCTCCTGAGAATATCTATTGCCAAATGCCATCGTATTGTCTTAAGTCAGATGTGCGGGTCAGAGTAGCAGACGGGTCCCTGCTCAGAGTAGCAGACGGGTCCAGGCTCAGAGCAGCAGACGGGTCCAGGCTCAGAGCAGCAGACGGGTCCAGGCTCAGAGCAGCAGACGGGTCCAGGCTCAGAGCAGCAGACGGGTCCAGGCTCAGAGCAGCAGACGGGTCCAGACTCAGAGCAGCAGATGGGTCTCGGCTCAGGCTGACGCTTCAGCAGCACAAATGGCCTCTCTCTCAGGCTCCGGCTTTTTTTTCCAAACTCTTCCTTCAGTGTCAACAGCGCGTTCTGCTGAGAAGAGCAGCCGCTCCACACAACATGACTTATCGCTTTCCTGAGTGTTAGTAAAAGGCTAAATGCAACTGTAAACTATATCCACATAAACCTGG
>JACM01027588.1:0-10130 GCA_000787095.1 Periophthalmodon schlosseri
GCCTGTAGCTGCGACCGTGGGACCACCAGGGGGAGCTGTGATGAGGGACGCAGGAGGAGGACATGAAGGACTCACGCATCACCACCATCGCTGTCGACTGTACTCACCTGCACAGGTAAGGCTATGCTAATGCTAACTGTGTGATAGGGATGTGCAGGTAATCGACTTTAAATTTAAAGAGGGGGTATTACACTTCTATGGGGTATTAATTGCTAACACGTAACATATTTAGATCACTATTTTACCTTTTATTGATTTGAAAATGCTATATTTGCTGAAAATGATGTATTAAGCCCCTCCCTTTGCTCTCTGCGCTAAATCACCCCACCTTCAGAGTGACATCACAACACAATCAGTGCGCATCCCACTAAAGAAACTATTTGCATGTGACCCCCTTGTTTCCCTTTCACTTTCTAAATTTTACAAAAACTGCTAGCATGTAGCACTAGCCTCAGCTAACAGGTACAACTATGGTGACTTTACCCCACAGAGCTTAGATTTAGGTTCCTCAGGTCGTGTAGTGTGTAGAGTTGTCAAAAGTATCAAAAATCAGATGCTAATCGATACTAAAACTAGTGTCGAAACTAGATATTAATTTGAGCAAGTATCAATACTAAAAAAGTCACATTCACAGGACAGAAATGAACCTTTCCTGAAAAGGTTTAGAATGATTTTGAGCTGAATCAGAACAAGTATAAGACACATAGACTAGTACACACCCATGGACCACTATGGAACCTACTGGACGACTGAGGGATTACACAGATATAAGGCCACATGGGAATAGAAAAGAAAGTACTACCATTTAATGCTGAAAATTGCATTCTGTTGTCGAAATAAAGAGTGTTTTTATTATCACCATGGCATCAGAATCGGTATTGAGTATTAAGTCTATTCCTTAGTATCGAAATCGAGTTTGAAATTTTAGTATTGTGATCCAAAAATGTTATAAGACAAAAAGAATGTGCAGTGGACACCAGCCTTATAGGTTGCTGGTTTGATCCCTGTGGTATGATGGGGCCTTTCTGTGTTGTGTAGAGTTTGCTTGTTCTCCCTATGTCTGTAGGTTTCTTCTTGGTGTCACTGCAAAAGGGTTAAAGGGAACCTGTTCTGCAAAATTGACTTTTCAGAGCTTTTAAGCATGTTATAGTTGTTTTCCCTTGTCATTTATCATCTCAAAGTTGTATTTGAAGTGATTCGTGCATTTTTGAGCGATCTTTAATCGCTTATTTTCAAGACGCCCTTTTGCCAGTTAACTCCCGTTTTCTCTGCCACTGGTACATCCCCACTATTCTGTGCTGTAACTTCCTTCTTCAATTTTATTTTGTTAATCTGTGAGCGCCGCATAGTCATTTTGGTTACTATTTTGGTTGGCTACTCTATAGCGTGCAACTGTCCATAGGAGGGGCCGACAGCATGTGGCGTTTTGTTGTGAACGACCTTGTTTCTTTTCTTCATTTTAGATGAATATTGTGATTTAAAATGTCCAAATTATAACATAATGATCCACGGCAAAATATGTCTTCTTTAAGCAAAGAGAAAAGCTAATAGATAATGGACAAAGTAGGCCTATTTTGAGAAGCTTGTCAAAGTGGAACTAAACAGTAAATCCACTGTTTTTGATACTAAACTGTGTATATGGTGTTTTAATAGCATTATCTATTGTTCCTAGTCATTTTTTGGCAAAGTTAGTGCAAACTACGTAAATTTGCAGCTTTCTGGTCAAATACGCCTAAATCTAAGATTGTGCTGCCTTCAGTGGGCTCTGCAATTTCAAGTACTATGTGACATCACTTAAGACTGTCCTGATTACAGCCAGGTCTTTCTGATCACAAACACCAGGCTGCATTAGCGAAGTTTGAAGTGAGCCTACTGCCCATTTTGAAATGTGGTTGTGGTACAGTTTAGATGTTTAGTCCCACTTTAAACTTGTGTACTGGAGTAGGAGTTTATCATTTATTCAATTACAGATGTTTGAGCTTAATACTACACTGCGGAACATTCTAGGCAAAGCAATAATCTCCATGGAGACAAGCAGGTGGAGCACCTTCTACCTAACCTGTTAGACATGTTAATTAGTGCACTTTTAATTTAAGATTCTCTCTCAGGTGGATAACAATAAGGCAATACATTTTTTTACATTACATTTTTTGTTTGTTTGTTTGTTTGTTTGTTTTTACACTGCAGATTGTCAGATGTCTATTGTTGATACGGCCGTAACAGTTAATTTCCATTATATTACTAATTAGTACAAACCATTATTAGACCAACCATATGTCTGGATAATGTACACTTCTTTACTTCCTCTGCAGGGTCACGACTTGTGTGCGATCCACCATATGCACAGAGATATCAGAGGAGCTAAAAATATAGCAGCGCGGGGGACGCTTCTCCAACGCACCGGTCCCAATCATGCGCTCGAAGAATAATGGCAAATCAGGGTATTTTTAGAAAGGCTTTACTCGGGCCAAAGGAAAGAAACCAACAAATGATGGAAAAACAATGGGAGAGATACAGAGAGGAGGAGGGAGGGGGGCAGTGGGTGAGAATGAGAGAAGATGGAAGCATTCACTGTCACGGCAGAACAATGCGTATGATTAGGCCTGGAACATTATGGGATATTTTTGTCAACACTTTTTACACAATGAAATGTATTTTTACTTGGTTATTCAGATACTAAATTAAAGGAATTTTTCACTGTATGGCATTAAACTTCAGATTCCCTCCTAGAAAAGTTACTTAGTGCGCAGGGCGTAATTTGTAAATCAGATGTTCTTACAAGGTCAAAACTTTACTCGAACACACACAGTAGGTGAGTATAAGTACTCAGAAATGCCAAAATACAACACAACTGAACATCTTACTCAATTCTAAACCATATAAACAGGTTAATTTTATTTGTCAGAGCTCGTTTTTTTACATGTGTCCCGCCTGAATGTTCAATCATTCTGGCTCAAGTCACAGCAACACCTGCCACTGTAACTATGTCGCCCAGATGCCCTCCCGTGCGCTGGCTCCCCTCACCAGAGAGTAGCCCTCCCCTTCCGTCGCCTGCGCCCTGTATCGGCTCAGTCTGACTCTGCTACGGTTTGGAACAGATCTGGATTGGTGCAAAATCTGCTCATTCACACAAGGCTGTTTACAACACTACAGCGCTCAGTCTGACGGATTCCCTCCCACGCACTCGCTCCCCGACGTCGCATCAGAGCGCAGCCTTCCCCTCGTTCGCTCCTTGTATCGGCTCAATCTGACACTGATCTATAGTAAGTTGCACAGGAGCTGCTCGTTCACATGAGGCCATTAGCCTAAAGCATGTGACTTTACCTGTGTTTAGTCCCAATCCTGCGTTGTCAGAATTCCTCACGTCCTCATCTACCCTCTCTGTTATCAAAGTACATTTAATATCATGAACAAATGAATCGCATTTTGCAGCTTTGACTTGCTTGGCTCTGTGCTGTGAGAGCGCGGCAGAGGAGATGAGACGTAGCTCCATACGATTACATGTGTTACTATGGTTCTATGAATCACAGATGTGAGGTGCAAAATGACTGAAAATTGACACAGACATTATTTTGGTCACACCAGTCAAAAACATCATTTACACCATAAGAATCTCAAGGTTGCTGGTTCAATACCCTGAACCATACCAGTATAAGTCACTACGGAAATAGGGTGAAAAGCTGATAGTGGCGGTCAAGATTCAGGGGCAGTCGCAATTCAGGGGGAGGGTCATAATTCAGGGTCCATGGCAGGCGCATGGGAGGGACATGTGCATGGTGGCAAGGGCCAACATCGCAGCTTGTGGCTTTAATTATTATTATTATTACTATTATTATTATATATATCTTGCCTGGATTCTGATATGGCCCTCGGGAAGAAATATTTGCCCACTCTTGGGGGCGAGGGAGGACAAAACTAAAGGTACTTACTGCATTATAACATGGTTCAAAGCTCAACAAAGACAGTTCAGCGGTAAGTCCCTTTAATGGCAGTAGTCTCTGAGATGCTTCTGTCTGCTCTTGTGTGTGAATGTGTTTGGCTCCTCAGTAGTTCCGCGTGGAGCCGGGGGGAAACGGGAGGTGTGTGGGTGGCCATCTTGAGTCTATTCTGCTCCTGTCACTGTCAGACTGATCCTGGTATTTTTAACGCTGAACATCAGACTGATCCTGGTATTTTTAACACTGAACATCAGACTGATGCTGGTATTTTAAACACAGAGCATCCGTACGTGCCACTGAAACGGCAGCGTTCTACCACACGGAAGCACCAGGCCCCAGGCAACTCATATCCTACTGAAAGAGAAGCAAGTAAGACAGGTCAACGAACTTTAAAGGACTTTTAACCATGTTGTAGCACTTTCTCCTTTTTTCCTCGATTATTCACATTATAGATTCTCACTGAAGGCATCACAACTATGAATGACACATATGTGAATGTAGTAAACAAAAAAATACATTAAAAAAAAAAACCTCCAAACATGTTTCAGATTTGACTTTTTTTTTAATAGGCAACCTTTGCTTTGATCACTGCTTTGCACTTTTGGCATTTCTTGTCTTCATTTTCTTACATCATGAAGTTCATTGAGAGAAAGACAAGGGTTTGCAGCGCTGTCAACAAAGTAAAGGGTGGATACTGTGAGGATCTGAATATAAAATATAAAAAATATTTAGTAGATTTATTTCACTTTTTTCCTTTTACTACACAAATCCACATATCTTGTTTGCTGTCTTGTAAACAAAAAGAAAAAAAAGACATTAAATGGGCAGGTGTGTCCAAACTTTTGACTAGTCGTGTACTTAGAGTTATATTTAGCTTCATTTATGCTTGTTTCAGTAAACCAGTGCACCAGGTCCACTCTCTGAGCAGTCACTAAACACTTTGTGATGTCACAGGTAGAAACCCTGTGCTGTTTTTAGCTCAATAAATCCTCGCAACACTCATTCTAAGCATTTCTGTCGTCAAATGACTTTCTACTGCAGGCTTGTGTTAGGCTTGTGCTTCATAAAAAATGATGATTCTCTCAGCTGCCAGTAGATGACAACATAACCTTGGATCCCAGCATGTGGAGTGAACCTGTAGGAGCATGAGATAAGATTTTAAGAACTTTATTTGTCCTAAAATAAGGATTGTCAAGACAGCATGTCATCTGTCGTCTGTAGGTATATTATTAAGTTCAAAACATGAGATGCTAAAGCAAAGGGAATGTTTAAAGCCCAATAACAATACACATAATGCATAAAACCTGTGTCCTTTAAAGTGCCTATGACAGGTTGGACCACTCATTTTACCAAAACATAGTTAAGATCATTCTATTTAATGTTGAAAAAACTAAAATAGAACTCTTTACTGCCTGTAATTTTCAAGATATTTTTCAACTTTTTCCACAAACCGCTTCACTTATATTTACAGCAGGTATTATCCCAACTTAAGTAGAAATCAGAGAACTGTCAAAACCTGTCACGCTCACTTTAAAGCTGACTTTCCGATGGTGGGATGGTCCAAAAGGGATGTTTCTGCCAATACAATATGTGAGATGGTTCAGATGGTTCATTCACACACAAAACATAAATAAAATTAAGCACAGAGCTGAAATAGGACTTTACTCTCTTTTGGGGGATTTTCATACAATATTCTGTGTAATCTTGAATATCTCTCCAAACATTCGTCAAAAAAAACAGTCGTCCAGTAGGTTCCATAGTGGTCCATGGGCGTGTACTAGTCCATGTGTCTTATACTATAAGATACAGCTCAAGATCATTCTAAAGCTATTCAGGAAAGGTTCATTTCTGTCGTGTGAATGTGACTTTTATAGTTTTGATCCTGCTGAGTATCTAGTTTTGATACTAGTTTTATAATAACCTATAACTGCTCTAGCCTCGATGAGCTTCATTTGACTGGAGCCGAACGCCATGGGTGACGTCACACTCCGTTAGTCCACTTTTTTATACAATTTATGTTTAGTATCAGTGAGTATCTGACTTTCGATACTTTTGACAACCCTTTTACTTCTACATTTTAACTTACACATAACTGTTCAAAGCCTCACAAAACTTGACTGTCACGCACTGCTGTTGTTTCAAACTTTCATTCTTCAAACATGATTCCCTTATTTTTCGTCGGCTCCTTTCTCCAATTAGGAAGCCGCGCTTTAAATTCCCTTTCTATCTGGAGGCTACAAAAATAAAAGTGCAGTTCTGCTAAGTTTGCTTTTTCCAAGAAACAGAGGGAAAGTTAGAGGAATCCAGAAACTTCAAATGGTGCTCGTTCTTGTTTTAATGCGTGTGTTCGATTGGTTTGCAAAGATTGTATTCATGCTATAAAATCAGATGACAACACAACCTCCTATCCCTGTGTGTCAGATGCCCTCCCTTCCTCCTAGATTTCTGTGTGTCAGATGCCCTCCCACCCTCCTGCTGTATATCCCTGTGTGTCAGATGCCCTCCCTTCCTCCTAGATTTCTGTGTGTCAGATGCCCTCCCACCCTCCTGCTGTATATCCCTGTGTGTCAGATGCCCTCTCATTATTTTTCATGTATTTATATTTATAATAAGAATAACTGATACCAAATGGAAGTCGAATAAAGGATAGTTTGAATCTACATTTTGTATTGGGAGGTGTGATAATGAAGCAGTGGGAATAACCTTTAGTTGTATAATTGGTGGCAGGGTGGTTCTCACAGGACGCTATAGAAACATGTGACCAAAAGCAGCTCCGTGTGTATGAGCGGTTTAACTTTTTCAGGATAATTGGATCGTTCTGTTCAGCTCAGCACATTTCAGACACGTGAGGTCTAAGTATGTAGGAACTTTACCGCGAGTCACCAATTAGGTGCAAAACTGGTCTTTGTCAGTAAAGTTTAATGAAATAATTTGTCGTAGTTAGTGTTGTCATGATACTAAAGCTATTCAGGAAAGGTTCATTTCTGTCCTGTGAATGTGGCTTTTTAGTAACGATACTTGCTCAAATGAATATCTAGTTTCAGTACTAGTTTTAATATGGATTAGTATCTGATTTTCGATACTTTTGTTAACCCTAGTAGTAGTGGGTGCAGAGTCATGTAGGTGGCAGACCCTCCACCATCGCAGTGCAAGGGCTTTGTCTCTCTTTTGTCTGACTCTCCGCGTTCACTAATCCTCATTTCAGATGTGTGTTTCAGACAGTGTTTCATTTCTTATGGTTTGGATTTTCCGCTTTGTGCACAGGCAGTTCAAACATGTTCTTATGTGTGGCGCAGTAGCAGCACCAGAATTCAAAATATGGATAGGCCCGTGCTCCGAGCTCTCCACACACATGCACCCACATACATCTTTGTGTGTCGATGCTAATGCTAATTTTGGAGACTAAATAAATATTTAAATATCGCCACAGACTGAAATAATTTAGACCTGAAATAATCATGTCATCTTTACTACAACATCTATTAAAACACTGAATGTTTTAATAGAAGTTAGCATTAACACTGACACAAAGACACCCCTTTGTAAACACAGAAGTGTCCTCTGCATTTGTAAAGTGTTAAACATGTTGTCAGTGACACCTGCAGCTCCCTGTCCACTGCCGGAATGATCTTCCTTCTCCCTCAGAAATTGTTATCAAGGGAGAAAAAGTAGCGCAAGTATGAATTTGGTTAAATATTTAGCCGTTAAATCGAACAGAACAGCGTCATTTAAAAAAGCATATATCCAAAATGATTAAAACTGTGAAATTTAATTTGGCTCAGTTTAAATGTATTCGTCAGCAAAAGAGTACAGATGCCACCAAGCTTTTTCAGTTATTCATTCATTCAATAATATTCTGTCATTTTACGTACTGCATTACAATATGGTCACTGGCAACAAACTCTGCAATGCAGCCTCTTCAAACCTTGTACAAAGAAGCACTCACGATATTAGATTAAAAAAAACATTCACATCTTTACTGTAATATTATTAACAAATATAAAATCCTGTAGTCTAGTGTAGATTTATCATAACAAGGCGCCCACACCTCTATGTTTTTGTGAGGTCGTGTGAAGAAGCAGGAGTCAGGACGAGCAGAGGAGACTGTTTGGACAGAACTGCTCCTCTGTCAAAGCAGCAGAGGCCTGGAAGTGCTCACCTGTATCTGTGAGGGAGTGACTTAAAGAGAGTCAGGGCTGCAGCCATTAATAAGCTGCTGTCTGGAGGAATAATGTGTATATGTAAATATTTCAATTTGTAAATTTGTATTTGGCGTGCTGATGTACAAGGGGAGGAGGACTCAGAGCATCAAAAACGAAAGTGAAACTTATAAAACATATTAATATGTTGTTTTCAGTGAATATAGCATTTTCATAAAAGCTAACATGGTGATCTAAATATGTTATGTGTTAGCAGTTAATACCCCATAGAAGAAAAATACCACATCTTTACTGACCCAATATGCATGTACATTGTCATTAAAATGTGAGTTTACTTTTGATTTTTTTCCACTAAAGAAACACGTTTTTGCTGATGCATCCACCCACATGAACGCAGAGACTGGTGTTCACCGTGGAGCCTTTTCAGAGCTCCACTGCCCTGAAGACCCGAGCTCCACAGAGAACAAAAAGAAGGAAGCATCAGCAGAAACATCTGACGACTTTGCCACAAACACATGCACTCAAAACAGCTCCTTTATCACTTTAACACAGCATTATAGAGCTTCATGTGGTTTACATAAAGGGTCAAACATATTCTAGGTATGCAGTTGTAAACAAAAGTACAATTAAAGATAGTAAATGCATTTTTGAATTTAAAAATATTAAACCTTCAAAGTAAATACATGTGGGTGGAGTTGCGTCATGAACTGTATAAGGAAGGGGACTAAGGGAGTGTGACGTCACCCATAGCATTTGGTTCCAGCCAAATGAAGCCATTCAAGGCAGTTATAGTGGCGAATTTGGAGTCGAGTTCTTTATCTGGAATTACAACCATGAGTATCATAGCAACCAAATAACCAATCATGAGCCAGGTGGTTCAAAGTAACGCCCCCTGCCTCCCGCACCGCTGGTTTGACAGGGAGCAGCCGCTTAGCAATGCTGTTATTTAAACCTGTTGCTAATGCTAGCGGAAGCAACCTTGGGGAAAGAAGGCAGCTCATGTCTCTGTTATTAATGTTCATATCTTTATTGCAAACAAAACAGTGAAATAAAAACATCAGGATCATGTAGAGCGGGTTAATACGAACATTTAAGACCAAAATGACGAGCCTGATGGCAGCAGTTACAGAGAGAGGGGCCACATTTTTTGTGAATTGGAATTGATGAAGCTGGAAGCGCCCCCCGCTCACTTCCTATTTGGAATGTGGCGGCTGGCTGACTATGTCCATTTATACATACAGTCTATGAGTTCTGGACAAAAGTAACAGTCCTTATTTGACCCAGTCAAAGGCTGTAGAGGGTGAGCTACATAGCGTACATATTTTATTATATTTACCATACCATATTTATCATATTTTATATAATTTGTTATTACTGACTAACTAGGCTGTTGATTGATTACCATTTTTGATTGGATTTTTATTTTATTTTTTTATTTTTTATGGATCTTTATTATAAACTATTAAAATGTCTTTAAATATTATTTTCCTGATTATAAACAATACAAACTTTTAATCAGTGCCATTGAACAAAAAGCAGTCTGATTTCTTTCTTTTACTGACTGTTTACAAATGCCATTTTAAAATGCCTTCCTTGTGCATAAAGTCTCAGTTTGGATGGAGTTTTCGGCGTTGATGACATAGGTATAGACAGAGATTCTGTGTAAGAACTCAGCCCTTCTTCCTGTATTTTTGCACATTTTTTTTCTTATTTTTTTTCCACAAATATATTACCCTGCATAATTTTTCATTGTACTAATGGGAAATATTTGGTTCATTTTCTGTACCATAATGAGATTATGAATTATGAACTTCTATGACTCATTATAGACACAAACTAAGTGCTGCATTTTGTTATTTATTTCTTGCTTTATTTATTACTTTGTTTATTGAATTATCATTGTTAACACTGAGTTATTATGATAAGAATATCACAAGGACACATCTGAGTGCCAACGCCCCTCCAACCCACCCATCCACCCCACTGGCCGAGCATACTAAAATAAAAAGAAAAAATGAAATAAATAAATAAA
>JACM01007838.1:0-12037 GCA_000787095.1 Periophthalmodon schlosseri
GCCATAGCTTGAAACCCATGAATAGCCTTCGGTGGCAGTGAAAACAGGGGTTGAGCAGAGCAATGACGAGTATAAAGATTACCCAAACACGCATGAATCACGCTAAATAAAACTTTGAGAGGGTAAATGAGAAGGGGAAACAACTATAATGTGGTTAAAAGCTCTAAAAAGTTGATTTTGCATAATAGGTCCACTTTAATATGTTGGAGCTTGCATGTTTAATATATCAAATGCTTTCAATTTAGAGAGTGACTATATTAAGTTATTTGGGCAATTGAAACAGATTATTTAGCTGCCTAATGAATGGATGTGCCAATTAACCTTATAAAACTTCATTGAGGGCCCTTTTTTAACTCAGCTCAGCTCTGAGGGCAAACAGCTACATCGGATTGAATGCCTTTCTTCTGCACTTGTATCACGTTCTTGAATTTTTCTCCCATCTTTCATTTTGTTCACTGTAAATTGTAACATCGATTTAAAACTTTAAAATAGAAACTCCAACATTTTTTTTAACTAAAAAAAAGTAAGTAAGAGACTAAAGCACCAAATAAAAGAGGGGATATTACACTACACTATGTGGTTTTCATTGTTAACATATATTTAGATCACCATGTTACCTTTTATTGTTTTGAACTGAATTAGTTTGTTTTATATTTTGTCTCTGAGTCCCTGCTCCCCTTGTTCCCTGGGCTCACTAATATTGGAGTCACCCCTCCCTCCCTTCAGCCCTTCATCCCTTCACCCCTTCACCCCTTCATATCATGACAAAAGGACAAAGTCAGTTTTAGTCATGAAAAACAAAGAAACCTAAAAGCAGCTACGTTCTGTCAGATAGACAACATGTCTGGGATATGAGTTATTCCATTAACCACCATATATTGTGCAGCCCCACTGCAAACCCTATTATTTCTTATCTCTTCTATGTAACAAGGGCTGTCCATTGGACATATATGTGTCCAGATTGGCTCATATATATGTGTGACAATACAGAGCAATGTAAATATGCACAATCTGTACGTACAAAATATCTGACATAATCTGACAGAATAGGACTGACATCTCAAACACAATGTGGCCCTGGTCACCGCTGTGATAGATTTAAATATAAAACTCACTACAGGAGGGAATAGGTTTGACATGTGTGTGTATGTAAAAACTCACTCAGGAGGGAATAGGTTTGACATGTGTGTGTATGTATGTATGTATGTATGTATATATATATACATATACATATATATAGTAATGCACATATAGTGAAATGTGCATTGGAGACAGTTATATGATGCCAGAAAAGGTCAGGCTTGGGCCCATTCTGTGTGAAAATATATTCTAAAACATGGCAGTCCATAACACAGGCAGGATCACACCTCTGACACCTCCCAGAGATTCACTCAGCTCAAGTCATATTGGATCTTGAGTGTGAGACAGGTTCCAGGTCAAACGGTCAAGGCGTGGAACACAGAAGACATATCCAAATCTATAGGATAAGCCTCAAATCCACACAGGGTCAAGTGTGGGTTGTACAGAAGAATAGCAACAAATCAAGAGCAAAAGTGATGCATGATGGATGAGAGCTATGACAGACATGACAATATAACATCATATTCCAAGTGTATTTTTAAAAAGTGATTCACTTGATGCTAGAAGTGGGCAATACTGAATTTAATATTTTTTGTATTATCCTGATGGCAATATTCAGAAGAAATTGTTGTAATCAATCATAAATGTCATATATTTTGTGGTTGAATTTCAACAGTCGCACAAAAAGATACATTTAAAGTCATACTATGGAACATTTTAGACCAAGTAAAAACATCTGCAGCGGTAGTAAATCCTCAACTAGAAAAGTTATGCAGTAGCCTACGCCTTTAAAGCTGTAAGCAATGTTTTTTAAATGTAATTAAGTAAAATCGGTTTTGTAATTGCAGCTTAGATCAAAATGAGACCACCATGTGCTGTTTGAATCAAATTATGAACCGTTTTTATACTCCGCAAACCAGGAAGTAAGGCCGGTGCGCTGTTAGCATGCTAGTTGTTGTTAGCATTAGCGTGACAGCAAAACTCTGCTCTGTCCTCTAAGGTTTGCATCAGTCAAAAGTTTATAAAGCGCATTTCACAATTTTTAAAGACAATGTACCTGATCTGAAAATGTCAAAAATAGAACTAGTTCATTTTTTAAGTAATGCCTTAGTTGAGTACTATTGGTTGAGGTAGACTCTCCAGATCTTGAGCCAGGAACTTGGCCAGGACTACCCAGCTGAAGGATTAGCCTACTGTGCCCAGAGGAACCTGACACACACACACACACACACACACACACACACACACACACACACACACACACACACACACACACACAGAGAAAACACACACACACCACACACACAACACACACACACACACACACACACACACACACACACACACACACACACACACACACAGGGAGAACATGCAAACTCCACACAGAAAGGCAAGACTCTTTCAGGAATTGAACCCTGGACTCTTGCTGACACACAAGCTAGCTACTAAGACACTGTGCCTTTAAAGGCAAGGCAAGTTTATTTGTATAGCACAAGTCATACACAAAGTAATTCAAAGTGGTTTACAGAATAAGAAAGACATTAAAATCATAATGCAAACAAATCATAGTATAAATAATCATTGTAAAATTGACAATTAAAATTAAATAAGAAGAGTGTAGAATAAAAACCTTTCAGTCATATGCACAGCTAAACAGAACCGTTTTGAGCCTGGATTTACACATTGTCAAAGTAGAGGCCTGTCTCACATCTTCAGGAAGACTGTTCCAGGTTTTAGCTGCATAAAACTGAAACGCTGATTCCCCATGTTTAGCCCTGACTCTGGGCTCCAGCAGGAGGCCGGTCCCTGAAGTCCTCAGAGTGTGAGATGGTTCATATGGCACTAACATGTGGGAGATGTACTTTGGTGCTGGGCCATGGAGAGACTTAGAATAGACAGCTCTGCTTGTTACAAGTCTATTCTCTGAGCCCCAGGAGCCAGTGCAGAGACCTGAGCACAGGACTTATGTGCTCGTACTTCCTGGTTCTAGTCAGGACCCAAGCAGCAGTGTTCTGGATGTACTGCAGATGCCTTAACACTCGTTTGGAGAGGCCAGTGAGCAGGCCGTTACAGTCTAACCTACTGGATAAGTCTCTCTAAGTCTGGTTTTGACAGTTTACCTTTGATTTTTGCACCTTTTTTTAGATGGTAAAAAGCTGCAGATGTTATTGATTTGATGTGGCTGTTAAAGTTCAACTCTGGGTCCATTATTACTCCTAGATTTCCAGCTTGATTTCAAGGTTTTAGAGAGAGAGAGACTGAAAGTGACTGTTTCCGTGGGCCAAAGACCATGACTTCCGTCTTGTCTGAGTTTAGCTGGAGAAAGTTGTTTTGCATCCACACACTGATCTGTTGGATGCAGTGGCAGAGTGAATCCACTGGTCCATATTCACCTGCTGCCAGCGACACATAGATTTAAGTGTTATCTGCATAGCTGTGGGAGAAAACATTATTGCTGCTATTTAAAGAGGGCGTATTTTACTTCTATGGGGTATTAACTGCTAGCGTATAACATATTTAGACCTTTTGTTTGGAAAATGCTTTATTCGCAGAAAACAACGTAACAAGTTTCACTTTAGTTTTTGACGCTCTGTGTCTCCCCTCCCTTGCTCCCTACGTTAAGTCACTTCCCCTTCAGAGCGCTAGCACAACATAATCAGTGTGTATCCCGCTAATGAAAATACTGCACATCGTATCAGGTTTGTGAAGTTGTTATGTACAGTTTTGTATCATGTTTTTTGTATATTTATCATGCTTTTGTATCATGCTTTTGTATAATTATGGAGAATTGTCTTGGGAGCATTGTGGGCTGAGCATTGCACAGAATCTTACAGCAAACCGTAAGAAGGCTTCGAATACGGCCTGGGAGAGATTGCTAAATTACTGAAACATGCATGGATGGCATCTAAAACCTCTGTTTTTGATGGGGGAACAATGTTATAACATGATAGAAAGCTCAAAAATTGAATTCTATGGCTTCTTCAAGTAACTATAATTATAATTATATTAAAGAGGGGGCGTTATGCAAAATCAATCACCAGAGAAAACAACATCAACCCAGAAAAAGCGCACAAAATTAACTAAAGTGTATTGTCAAAGAAAGTAGCCTGCAGACATAACCTCAGATGCAAAGAACATACCAGCAATGTACATTTCACGCTGCACATTTTGACACGCTATCTAAAACGTGCTTGATGTTGCGGAGTCTCCAGAGTGTGCTTTAACATGATGACAACCATATTTCTGTGTTCAAATCATCTCTGCTCCGTTTGTCCGTCAGCTCTGGCTGCTTTCTGCTGTGGCTTTTGATGGGGATGTTGACAGTACCAGTGGGAGGCGGCAGCAGCAGTAGCAGTACCAAACCTCTGGCTCAGCACAATGTGAGCCCCTCTCGCGCTTCTTCACCCTCGAGGCTCCGCGGGCTAATTTTAGATAAGTGATGTGGTCGGGTCTTCTCTGTCCTCATTAGACGGGGCCTTCACACGTGTGAATCACCTCTGTTTTTTAGCACTGTGAGTGTTTCTGCCGTCAAAAAGGGTTACGTGGATGTTTTTATAAGCAGAGATGTCGGCACGTGGTTTGTTAAAATGGTGCAGTCCATTGCAGTTAACTTGGGTCTACTTTAGAGATGTATGGAACAAGTTGAGCTTTTGCGGGCGATTTTGAGGGGCAAGAATGTAGACACAACCATATTCAAATGGATAATTGATAATACTGCACAATAATTTCATTTTCTTTCTTTTAATATAAAAAATGAATGCAGTTTGAACAATGACTTAATTCATAATCAACAAATTGTTTATTAAGAATCATTCAGGCTTAGTAACTACTTAATTAATATCCTTACCATAATTCCGAAACCCCTTAATTAAGTATTTACTAAGCCTATACACACACAACAAAATGATACATGCTCTCAACCTCTCGTATGGATAGCTGCAGATCATATTTACAATGATGTCCTGCATGTTACCATTGCAAGATAAGGCCAATACATTTGTATACAACATTACACATTGTTCAAAATGATTAAAACCTGAAACTTTATGATTGTATTAGTAATATGTATATGTTCTCAGCCTGGGACTGAATGAGGGGAACAGCTGGAGTGAAAATGACACAGACAGCAAGAAGCAGCAGAAGTGCGATGAGGAGGTGACAGAAAGACCAAAATAGAGATGTGATTTCTCAGAGAATATTAATGAAAGACAAAGAAACTCAAGAAGTTGAACTTTACAGATCCTTGCATCGCAGAAAGTATTTTTTACATTCAAGATACTGATTGTTTCTTAGAGGGCGGGCGATATATTATTTAGAATATCAGGTATTGTTATTGCAAATCCAGAATGATATTTCTCCGTATTTTTTTTATACAGATTGGTATATGTCTGGTCCCCAAGCCCTCTGTTGCGTCTCAAGCCTGGCCAAACGTGATCGTGCAATCAAGATTTTTTTCTGTGACACATGTGAAATGAAGAAGCTCATTGGTCATTTATGATTTACAAATAAAAATATAATTATCTCACCTCAAATTAACAGAGTTTAGTGCTTTGCTCATTGATTCAGCAGAAATTTGCAATGTTTTTCAGCCCTCCCGTAATATGGTCGTGTCCCCGATTTGCTAATCCACCTGTCTATCACGCCCATCTGAAAACCAGGAGATTCACAAGTGACCAGACTCACATCTTCAGGCATCGAAGAAGTGTGTATTCCAGGCAAGTATTAGGAGACTAGAGGAGATGAAGTGAAATTTCTATTTTTTTTTTATTTATTTTGCAATCCATTGCATTTTTGTGCAATATTTACTATAAAACATATAGTTAACATATTCTCCAAACCTAACACACCTGTTAAGTGCCCCTTGGGGACAAACAGTTATTAATTTAATTTACTTCTGTTTTACTCAGCAAGACAAACTTAATACCACAACCTTTTTCACCCCTTCACCATCTGTTTCAGCAGCTAATTTTTTCTTACATTTTGAATATGTTCATAGTATTTTACATTTAAAATATCACTTCTTTGTAGAAGCTATAAGATAAGCAGTGAAGCTAAGCATTTTAAGCACAAGTTACTCCAAAAACCTGATGGTGACAATGTTGATGTTTAATATATAATGGGTGTAGTGTCTTGCCCAAGAACACAAAGAAAGTATGCACTGATCTGAGGTGAAATAATCACCCACCTTCTAGCCTGGTCGGCCAAATCCAAATCCAATGGCCATGACTGACAGGCAAAATTACCAATCAGAGAAAAGCATGGGGGAACTCATAAGAAAAACATCAAAGCTTACAATTAAAAAGGGGAAAAAAGAACACAGATAACGAACTAAGAAACAATGTTTCTAGCTCTTATTTAACTCAGGTAAAAGAAGTTAAATATTTTGTTCTGAATGATACGAGAAATGTCAAGAGGAGATGTCTTCCACATTTGAGAGCTACACGTGATACATATCAGCAGCTATGGTTGATCCAAATTGAAATAATTGTTTGACTCCCTTTTATCATATGGTTCTAGACCCTTCTGCATTAAAACAGAACATCTACCCATCAACCTTAAGGTTGGTTGCCTGAACAGCCAGTCCCTCCTATATTCTAACCATGGGTTGATGGGTAGATGTTCTAACCATTGAGCCACTCTCGTCCCAAAAACGCTCTCCTAATTTCAGGATGCAACCACCATTGGTTAAAAGCTCAAAAAATCAAAACATGAACCTTACCTTAAAAAGTCTGAGGATGTTGGCGACCATGATGGACACGGAGCTTGCAGATGCTCCAATGACCCCAACCACTTTGTCCGGTTTGGCGAAGATGGGAGGCTCTCCGTTGGCACAGCGCACATCAGACCCGTCCCGTTCAATAAGGGCCTGTACGAAGGTGAGGGACTGCTCCAAGGCATACGTGTCCCGGGAACATGTGTCTAAAATCCTGGCACCTAGGGTTACATTGGGCAAAAGCTCCGGGTCCTTGTTAATGAGATCTATGGCAAACAGCATGGCCTCCAATCTGTGTATGCCCTTCTCCTTTTTGAGCTCGCCACAGGGCAAGCCCCTCTCACCGCGAGCGTGGACAGGGAACAGACCTCCCAAAATAATGTCCCCGTCTATTCGAATGGAGTGGGCGAATTCTGGGGAGGACAGCTGTTCTGAGGAGGAGGCTGCTTTGGGGGATGTGTCACCAAGCAACCAGTAGCTTCCCACAAAAAGTAATGAGAAGAGATCAGAAATCCAACTGGACGCCATGTTTTTTGGGGTTTGACTCAGGTAGACAAGAAGGTCATGTGATCACTTGGTCCAGAGGAAAAGAAGGGTGTGGCCAAAATGGAAGAATCCAAAACATGCCAAATGGAACACGGACACACATGGGACAGCAGTTTGTAGATGCAACCAAGAGACTGGGACCAGTCACAGGTGAAGGGGGCAGGGCATAGGAGGCGCAACCGCCATCACTCACATGGTATCAGCAACCTAAAGCACAAAATAGTATAAGACAAGAGAACCTTTTTGTCCCACAATGAGGAAATTCCACTGTTGCAACACAAAGTTAAACAGTAGGAGAATAGAAATATGATCAAAAACACCCATCACTAACAATTAAAAGATGAAAAAAAATTTTGTGCAATCATATAACTTTACATTGCATCATTCATGCACTTCCTAAACAGTGGACAGTAAACTCAAAATCTTATTATTGTCAGATTTTTGTGACATATAAACAGCAAAATTGTCTAATTTCATTGTGCTCACAGTCCCTCTGATTACTCACAGCACAGTGGTGTGCATGTCATTTAAACAATGTTAAAGGTCCAGAAATCAGATAGTAATCAGATTTTGCTCTTCATGTAAACATAGCCACTGGTGCTAAGCTGCCCTGTGGCTGACTGACAGAAAGTGGCTGCCAATCTGCACCAACAGCCTTTGACCATTACCAATCAAACTCCACATTCATATTAGGCTTAGTCTGTAAAGTGGTGTGTGTACCCTGGTTGGAGCCGACATAGAAACGTCAATCCTCCAGTTATAAAATGAAAAATGAACTTGAATATTTGCCTTATTTCTAAGAATTTCCCCAGTAGACGGTGGACGCCATGCCAGTGTTACCTTTCAAGAAATTATCTTATTGACTTTAATCATCTTAGTGATCATTTCTGAGTTAAACCATCTTAATTCTAGACTATTTGTTCATGGATTTATTTATTTACGATTTTTATTTCGTTTTCGGCACTTTTCTACCTGCATCTTTGCGGCAAAAATAACAAAGCGAATCTTAAGTCGATCTGATTATCCTAACTACGTGATCAAAATAATTTAATGTAGCCTAAGGATAAAAACTAATACCAAATTGAGAGAAACAAGCCACATGTCTGGTGTCACTAACCTCTTCAGTTTGACCACACTATTCCCTCGTGTCCGTGGGGGAAGCGCGGATGGTTTTAGACACCTCTGTCCGGAGCACGAGCAGGATTGGAGCGCGTCTCTTTCATGCAGATGTGATATGACTCCAGATGTTCGTCTAATCACACAAACTGTTATCTCAAGATTCCTCTGCGGGGACCATGCACGCTCGATCCCGCAAACGCAGCTTCCATCCACCGCTCACTCGCATCCAACCAATCCACTTTACGCACTCTCCTTGCTAATTATCCAAAGACATGGGGGACGATTCCAAAAATGTTATCTGTTGAAAACTCTCAAATGTTGGTTTTAAACAGTTTTTCTTGTGTCGATTCATCACTGCAAAAACATACTTGACTTTAGTGGTTTTTACCCGCGGTGGTGAGACTCAAGCAGAATCTGAAGAGTAGGGGTCCAACCCGGTTACCATTAGTGCGAACAGATCCTCTTGCGTGTGTCCTAACGCGGAAAGGACCGGGTACATCCGTCGGTGCAGAGAAGAGGAGCGCACCGTGCAGTTAGACTCAGTTGAACTTAATGAGCGTCACAATGCAGCCTGTTACAGACACGAGCGAAATGGAAGAAGTAAAATGAAGAAATGGCGCCCTCTAGTGAGCCTGGACATTATAACTTCATATAAAATAAATGAAATAGCTTACTATTACCGTAAAAATTGGAAAATGAATACAGGTCTATCCATGGATTTCAAAATGATGACCACTGAATATAGCTATTCATACATTACAACAACTTAGCCTATGTTTTGAATATGGAAAAAGTCCTAAAAAATGTGCATATGACAGGAAGCTGAAAGAAGTGAATAGCCTGTAATTGTATAATCGACACTTTAAGCCCCACAGCGTTAGATTTTAGCCAAACTATAGATAAAAGAGAAACAAAGGTGTTTAGTTCATTATGTCTGTTTTTATTGCACTAAACAACTAGAAAAACACGCTCTAGAGCACACCCGCCTGTCTCCTCCTTGCTTTGCCTGGAACTTTCCACAGTGGCATAACACGTTTATATATCCATGAAGAAGGTTCCATAGAGTCATACAGATGGGTACCCATCACCTAAAATCTGTGTGTCATTTAGGCATATTGTTGCGGCCAAATAAGTGAGCACCTCTGTACTGACAGCTTTTCAAACATTTGTACCTTGCCTGTACCTAAAGCTGTACCTTAGCTGTATTGTTAGGATAAATGACTGTGCTTAGCTATTTTATATAACCACTGCTATAGTTCATTATTATACTGAGGTCATGTGAAGATAAGGACTGTGACCACAGCTGAAGGACTCATAGATATATGTCAAACTCAGTCACTAGTAAAACAATAGTCTGGTGCCTAAAAGTGAAACACACAACATAATTTTGCAGCATATACCAGGGATTTTCAATTCTCACATTTAGCTCCAGTCATAACAACAATTACAATAACATCTCTTATCTGTCTGTGTGAAGGTCCTGAAACATTGTTTGTCCTGAGAAATGGGGAATCAAAAACATGAGTCATATTAAAGATGCAACTGTTTAAAGTTTTAATATGAATATCTCGAAATTTGTTAAAACTAATCTGGAAAATAAGACAGCTAAGAATTACAATTAAGACTAAGTAACCAGAGTCAATACAAACTGAATTCAGTTCAACATAAAATGCCTGTTTTCCAGTGTCTAGTAACATTCTCATCAGTGCAAGACAGCATATGCAATAAATAAGCCAATCATTTATTTGAGACCACACAAATTAGTCAATAGCTGGAGTAGACCGCTGACTGACCCACAAAATTCTCTGTTTTAACTACTGCCACCCTTACAAACCTGGACCAACTCTTTACCTGCCTTGAGCAGAAGATTAAAGATACAGCAGCAGAAGAAGGAAATTTAGCAAAGCCATCACTGAAACAACTTTTTGTAAAGAAAGCTGATCCAGGTAACAATGGTACTTGCTTCCTCTTCAAAGACATGATGTTGTCAGTGAAGAAGCCCAGTGAACCTCAGTGCCTACACCACCGTATCCCACCCAAGAACCACTGGTGCTTCAAACTTCACCTCCATAATATGTGGCCAAAAATCCTTTCCTCACCAAAGCCACAACACCATCCAGTGGTCAGCCAGTGATATAGGCACCAACAATGCAAATCAAGGGAGGACTACTGGACTTGAGAACTTGTCCTGCTCTAGAGGAACTGCAAATACAGCTAAAATGACAAGCAGAAACCACTGACTAACTCACAATGGCTATCAAGAACCAAACTCAAGCAATCCAGGCTCTAAAAGAAATTCAAACATGGACAATAGTTCACGTACTAATAGACAATAGAAAGAACATCAACAAAACCATCTTAACAGGAACACAGAAAACATCTTCTCTGATTCCTCCTAAATGCTACATGCTAACACAGGGTGCAGATGCTGGTGTGCCACTACTTCTCCAGATTATAGAATTGCCTAAAAAAAGAAATTTGCCAATGTTTGCAGTATGCAAACACAGACGGACTCGCAAGAGTAGGAGGAAACTCTTAATTTTCCACAGCTGATGGTGGATGCTGTTTCATTTTATGCACCATCCACATCCACCTTATCCTCTGTTACCAAGAGCTGGATCTCAGACACAGAGAAAAGCCGCCACTCCTCTGTTACAAGAGCTGGATCTCAGACACAGAGAAAAGCCGCCACCAAATGCAATGCAAATGCCTCTGAGGCTAACAACTGGAGGACAAGCAGCATATTCGCCATGGGGATGGAGAGACCTATCAGCCGTAGCAAGAGATCTTCCACCGATTTGAAAGAAATGTAAACAAGTGGATTGAAGAATTTAAATACAAAACAGCTGGAGAAAAAATTTGCAAAGCAGACTTAGGCGCTGTCCTCTTGAGATGTGTGAGTAAGCACAAAGCTGAAAAAATCCTGTATGCAGCCACCAAACAAATCCTGCAGAACAACACTGCCCTTCCATTCAATCAGTTCAGAAACAACCTATACAGCATACTCAGAAACAAGTTCCCCACTCAACCCGACTTCACACAACTTACCTCACTGAAATACAAGGCTCCAGAAGAATGGTTAGAATATCTGAAGAGAGCACAGAAGCTATGGAGAGAAATGACAGGAGAACGTCAGAATAAATGTGCAGAAGGGCCTACCAAGGCTTGTCCAACATAAACTTGAAGAAGTGTTAGGACTGCCATCTATGCCTGAAGATCAAAGGAAAGCCACTTGCGCTGAGTTCAAGAAGGACAAACATGAGAAACAAGTCAAACAAATGGCAGTCACTGCATCTATACCTATAGCCCCACCCACACTTAATATTCCTACCATAGTTGCCCAAACAATTGCAGCAACACAGATGACCTCACCAGTGGCACAGCAACAGGCTCCATCTGTTCTAATCCAACCCCCATCTCAAGTCATCGTCCGACCAACACCACAAGCAAAGGAGGAGGATATCAAGGAAGGAGACAAGGAGGACAGGGCCAAAGAAGACGAGGAGGCATTGGACAATCATGTAGAAATTGCAGAACAAGAAATAATTCCTGCTTTGGCTGCGGAGGGAATGACCA
>KN472820.1:3043-20512 GCA_000787095.1 Periophthalmodon schlosseri
TCCTTCAACTCCTGTGCCTCTGGGCAACCTGTCAGCAGCAGTGGGCGACTACAGAGCAGTGCCAGGGGACCCATGTCCACATCTTGAGACAGAATCAGTCAAGAGTATCAAAATGGAGGACTAGCCTAAACCGTACACATGTGGCTGTGAAAATATTATATAAATTGTCATTGATTGAATATTGGCACTTTATGAAAAACAAAGCTTGATTGGCCTATGCTTAAAATCATGTCAGCTCAGTATTTTGCAGTGACTATATTTCAAAATACAATGAGAATTTTACACTGAATCAATCCATAGTATTAAGTGACACTCTACATCTATTTCAATATACTGATCAGGCATAGTATACAGCGCACATGTAGAGACTAGAGGGCAAAAGCAGCAGAGCCAAATGTCTTTCCTAACATGTTTGTGCTCACTCTTAATGCCCGAAGCAAACATAAGTGAAGAGTCGCCATCCTCTTAAACGTGAACACTCGGAACGCCTGAGCGTCAACAGAATTAGGTCTGCAGTGGGAGGAGCAGACAGACATAGAGTAGTCTGTGTCTCCATTTACAATATAATACAATATATA
Organism: Periophthalmodon schlosseri; assembly: GCA_000787095.1. NCBI lineage: Eukaryota > Metazoa > Chordata > Actinopteri > Gobiiformes > Gobiidae > Periophthalmodon > Periophthalmodon schlosseri. The sequence goes on from KN472820.1 coordinate 3,622, forward strand.
TGTGCTTCTCAAACTGTGCTACAGGTATGTGTGTTTATAAATGTTGTCACAATACCAAAATTTCAACCTTTAATTCAATACTAAGGAAAAGGCTACCGATACAATTTTTATTTTATGGAATGCAATGTCATTTTCAACCCAAGCCATATTATATGTTATATGGTCTTATACTAGTTATGATAAAGGTCAAGTCCATTATAAAACTATTCAGGAAAGGTCCAACTTTTTTTCAAATTCTATACCTGCTCAAAAGAGTATGCAGGACAACCCTAGTGTCTCTTATACTGGTCTTCAGATGTGTTCATTTATGTTACAGTATCTGCTCTTCACAGGGAGAGAGATACTTTCGACTAAAGCAGTTTGTGCTTTTAGTCCAAGTTTGGTCCTGGTTAAAAATTTGGTTATGATCTGGTTGTATATGGTGTATATTATATTTTAATGTAAACCTTTACTACACCTGGCCTACACCTTATAGCCTATTTTAGACTTTCAGATTTATGCTAAATTCATTTAAATCTTACTCAAATATCAAAGTCAAATATTTTGTACCAACACTGTACTGGACACATATCAGCAACACTGAGCCTCCCATATCTGAATGAGACCGGTCAGACGCACAAAGATAAGCAAACAAATATAGGGCGATAAATGGGTGTGAATTGGCCAAACTGATTAGAATGGTGCTTCTGTTATCTGCTGGGATTAAGTCTGGATTTTTACTGGCACGCTGCAGACACCAGATTGTGAACTAGGGTTGACATTTCATAACATTTGTGTTTGCTCTGTGCTCTTTGCAGTAAAAATTCATCTGACATCTGTTTTCACATTCACCTCCAGGGCTCAGAACTCACCAGCAGATGACAAACTAGCTGAGTGTGTGGAAATGTTCATAGATGCATTATTGGAGTGAACTGAAGGCGGCCCATGTAAACTCGTTCAAAGACCATCAAGTTGGATCATTTAGTAACAGTTGACAAAGGTGCCGTGCAGTATTGTTTTAACAGTTTATTTAACTTTCATCATAGTAAAATATAAATAGTTTTTGTTTTTTTGTTTCTTTTACTAGGCCACTGCCAATTTGGCCTCTATCCATGGGTTTCAGAATGATGAAAAGCAATTAACAATTCAATTCCATCCTCAAAATGGCACTATATAACAGGGAGCATAGGCATGAAATATAATCATATATAATACCTATACGTTAAATATTACAGTTTGGGTTTTTTTTTTCATCATACTTGGTTTTCCTGTAGCCACGGTAGTCCTGGGGCAGACTGACAGTGTTTCTGTCCAAGCCAAGCAGACCATGACTGTCCAAACACAGTGAACATCAGGAAAGTCATCTGCCAAATTAATATGCAAATTACAGGAGAGGAATGAGGAATGTGTAGTCATTATTACCAAATATGTTTTGTTTTTCTCTCCATGCAATGCAGGACTGAAAGTTTTACTCACTTTCAATTCTGTTCCTTCCCAGGCAGACTGGCGAAGCCCTGAAGTCGCCTTCAAAGCCACCACTGTGTTCTGGCAGAAACAGTCTTTTTGTTGGCCAACAAGCCTTGGGTTTTCAGTCTGTTTCTCCGTTCACTTGTTAGTCACAGATTAATTAGAGCAAGTAACCTAAGAATGAAAGCGTGATCAAGAGAAAAAAAAAAAATATAACAAAAATGTTGAATCTCCAATTGCATTTTACTTTACTGAGGGTTTGCACCAAAATAATGCCTTTACTTTTCCAATGCAGTTCAAGGATGTCTACCACAGTCACTCACAGATGTTCACCCTGCTGGATGTTTTGTGACCATATAAAGAAATCCTGTCTCTGCCATGTTTAATTGTGATGGTGTCTCACTTTGAAGTTCTTTGCCCTAATGCTGTTTTGAACCTGGTCTTTCCCTGTTTCTGGTTCAGTCCATGTTTGAATTTGGTAGACCTATTTTATTACACTTATTTCTGACTACCGGCCTCCTTGCTGACAATTTTTGCCCATGAAAACATAATAATCTAGATTTCTCTCACATTCTGTCTGCCTATTCTCCCTTAACACATCTAGGCACGCCACACATACTGAATCTTTTTCTTGAGACAGTTAAAAGCAGAGCAGAATAGCCTTGGTCGTTCGTCTTAAGTAAGATTTATTGAAGCTCACAAAATCAAGGTTCAACTACGGCACATCTCTTTGACTAAGGCTGCGCACAGTTGGGCTCCAGCACTCCAAACACATTGCTCTTTCACAATATCTTTTCTCACAATAGCTCAGATGTCATCCTGGGCATGTCTGATATGTAACTACACACCGGTGGAATTATTCTCACTGTATCAGCTGAAGTACACACCTCTTTCAACTGGCCACGCAATTTTCTGCAAATCCAATACGAGCCTCACATCTCTCATTAGGGCTCTTTCTTTCCTGCTTATTGTGCTATTGATTTCCATTGCCATTATGTCTTTTGGAAGATTACATTTTCATATAAGTAAAATGGTGATGTGGTTTTCCAGCAGAGAGAATGTATAGTGCACTGTGGAGATCCACTCAAGCATGTATTTTTCAATTTCACAAGTTCTGCAGATACTTTTTGATCTTTCATTACTACTTTTCTCTCAGTTTCTGCCATGGCATTTTGAAAGTTATATCTGATACGTTTACAAAGCTTTTCTGACTGAATCAATCAAATCTGTCTTTTATGGGTGCATAAAACACAGGGTGCATTTAAAGAATGTGCTGTGTAACATATAGCTGTCTTCTTCTCTGTTTTCTACTTTAACACTCATTCAAGACATGACACGATATTACTGTTAATTTTTTTTTTATGCCAGTTTCTCATTCTCTCTCTTTTTCCGATATCAAATCTTTTAGTGACCTGCTTTGACAATGCATCTTGTGTGGGTGCAGAGGTTCCACTTTCTATTGCTCTTTAAAATGTGCAAAAAGGACAACCAAATGTTTTTGAAGTCCTTAAGCTTTTCTTTAGTTATATAGGTTGATTTCTCCAGTGTCAAGTTGGTGGTCTCCTGGGTCTCTGATTTCTTTCCAGTTCAAAGTAATAGCATGTTTAGCTTGTAATAAACAAAAATGAACACGTTTCTTTCTATTTGGATTCCCTCTAAAGCTAATGGAAAATACACGTTGCACCTTGCAACATAGAGAGAAGCATGATCCCTAGTGTCACTGTTTGTATGTAATATGTTTCTCTCTCTCTTTGTGTCTTGTGCACAGCTCTGAGGGATAACCGGATCGAGCTGGTTCGTGCCACGTCGTCCGAGCTCACTATTAGCATCAGTGACGTGTCTCTGTCAGACGAGGGCAGATACACCTGCTCTCTCTTCACCATGCCCATCAGAACAGCCAAAGCCTACCTGACTGTACTAGGTGAGAGCAACTTACATCCAAACAAACTGTACTCAGTTAAAGGAGCACAATGTAACTTTTTTGTCAAAGGGTCTGTCACCTGCTTCTCTCCATGAAGGCTTTATTGCTTTCCCTAGAAAGTTCCACAATATGGCATTAAACTTAGTTATGTCCACGAAGACAAGGAGGTGATGCAACCAACTGTTACAGGTCAGATGTATGGGGAGGTGACCCCACGCACAGTAAGAATGTATGTTGTCAAGTGATAAAAACACTTGTGAGCTTTAAGCCATGTTATAATGTTGTTATCTCATCAAAAACATACCTGGAGTTGTGTTTTGTTTCATTCACACATGTTTGAGTAACCCTGCATTGTTAGTCTGTGTACACCTCCAAAGCTCAAAATGCTCTGTTCCACCTTGTGATGTCATGAAGCGGTAGTTTTCAAGTTAACAGCTCCTTTTACCATTAGTTGTATTCTATTACATCCATTGCTCAGGAAGCCCTATCCAAATTACAAAATACATTTGATTTTTTTACTAATAAATCTAAAACTGCTCCGAAATTCATCATGCACTTCATGCACTTCACCAGATCTCATGTCACAGGCTCCTATGATCCCATCTGAACTTTAAATGGTGACCTCAGTGAACAAGTCCCTCATTATAAATACCTCGGTATTTGGTTGTTTTAAAACACACATTGACAACTTTTCACAAAAACTTCAAATTCAAAAAGGTTTTCTTTACAGGAATAAAACCTGTTATTCATATAAAAAACAGGAAAACATGAATTCAATCTACAGTCCTTTCTTCACTGGATTATGGCCACATTATTTATGGTCACACTTTAAAAAATCTTGATACTATTTACCACAGCGCACTTTGTTTTATTACTTTTGACAGTTACTACTCACCACTGTGATCTGTACAGCAGGGCTGGCTGGACCTCACTGCCTCCACAGTATCTCACCTCCCTGACTCAATTCAATTCTCATCATTACCATACCAGGTCTGCAGAGAGACTGACCTTAGCAGTAGTACAAATCTACACAGAGTAAGGGAAAACTGGTTTTAGATTTTATGCCCCTCATTTATGGAACTCTCTCATAAACCAACTCAAACTAAACAGTGTTAACAGTTAAGTGAATTTAAACACACTATATCTGTCATCATTTCGGACCTGATAAAATAAGATAAAGACAAATAGTTCATTAGAGAGTGGCATTTCTGGGCTGAAACCATCCAGATGATTCTACTGAAGGTGTATGAAGTTTAAAAACACAGTGGAGCACTTCCTGTAATACCACATGACATCACAGAGTGTTTTCTGTTTGAGGGAAGAACTCAGCCTAATAATGCAGGGTCTGTGTGTTAAACATGTGTGAATGAAACAAAACACAACTCCAGGTATGTTTGTGATGAGGAAACAACATTATAATAGAGATCAGAAAATTGCGTATGCCACACTGTGAAACATTCCAGACAAAGCAATAACATTTCCATTAAGACAAGAAGGTGGCAGACCCCAGAATCAGAAAGGTTCACCGTGCACCTTGCATGTTTATATGATATAATATGTTGTGTAAATGCAGTGTAGATGTTCTCTTTGTGTTACACAAGTGACCCCTAATGTGAATAAGCAGATGGTTAATGAATGGACATGCAATTAAATATTTCTCCTTCAGGAGTTAATGCTCTCCACTAAGCTATGTCCAAACCTCTCAAAGATACACTGTAGTCATTATTCATTCACTCCCAAGTTACATAGTGTACACTGACTAATTCTACTTCAGAATGTTACACTATTTATAGTTTGAATGTCATTTTGTAGACCCAGTGATAAGATAAGATAAACTCTATCATTCCACCAGGGGAAATTTGAGTGGAAGGTGCATAGACATCAAATAGACAGATTTAAGCGTAATAGCATCCATCTTCAGATCAAAACACAGCAAAATTGCCCAGTCCTCACAAGAAATGTGAATCAATACAAGCCTTCTCTCCTCTCCCACACTTGCTTGCTTCCTGTTGATTACATTACATTATATCATCACTCGTATAAAATGGCAGTATATTGTAAGCCTGTCCGAGCCTTCAGCATGTTTTGTGTTGAGATCATCTCCACGCACAAACATTGTCTCATTTCCTGCCACAGAGCTTATTATGTTGCCAATTAGTTTTCGCTAATGCTAATAGATGTGCTAGTGCTCTCCAGGACCATTAGCTGGCTTGGTGTGTTAACAAGCAATGGGAGAATTACATCACATTAAGGCCCACTGTTCAATAGGGATATACAGAGAATGGTGTGGGGAAATAAAACAATAATTAATGCTGTAAGCTGGTTGACATAAAAAAGGCTTTAATAATAACACATGGTTGTTTATCTGATACAAAGATTCTTTTTATTTTACTCTAATCAAACACATTATGTGGTTTACATTGCTGTAGCTGAATTAGTACTGCAACTTATTCTCATCCAAAGACATTTATTTTTGATCATTTGTGTTTTTGTGTCTACTGGAGGTTTTTCAAAAATCACAGTTCCAGTTGAATCTTACATACATTTGGTACTTGTTGTAGAGTTTATACCTTACTGACCATAGTGTTCTTTATAGTGTCCTTCAGAGCCCCAGTAAACAAAGGGATCTTTAAGTGCAGTAATAAAGCTTACAGGATGTGCTGAGACGGACAAGGCCACACACAGTCAATAGCATTGACTGACAGAGCTCAAGCCCGTCAGCCTGAGGCAGCTGTATTGCTCATTGACATGAGAAGGGCACACTTTACACGTCTAAAACACTCATTATTGGAAATGCAAGTAATTAACATTTTCTATACAACCTGGTGGCCTTGGCTCTCCACACTGATGTTTGCCTAATGGCATGTACACAGTGATCACGAGAATGAAAATATATATATATATAAATATAAATGGAAATATCTATACTAATCCCACTTTGAACTGTTTACATGTGATGGTTATGAAGTCATAATGTCACCATAACCAAAACAGTGAGGGAGTAACTGTTTGTGTCTCAGGTGTACCTGCAAAGCCAGAGATCGAAGGTCTGACAAAGCCTGCGTTGGAAGGAGACCAGATCACCCTGACGTGCAGCAGCCAAGGCAGCAAGCCTGCGGCCGACCTGCGTTGGTTTAGGAACGAGAAGGAGGTCAAAGGTACGCACTGTCTCTGATAACTTAGTTTTTTTTTCCAGGTGTTACTTTTGAAATCTGCTTTCTGCCTGCTTAAAGCAGCACCGCATATGATTGCTGGTGGTGGGCACACCATACACAGTAAAAAGGTATAGCCTGCCCCTTTAGCCTGGAAAAATCACAAATTATGAAAAATCAAGGTAATGGCTGGTAACAACACATCAACCACATTTTTGTGAGGCCTTAAGTAATTGTTGAGTGTAAACCCTTTACTATTTTATTTTGGTTAACAATTAGTGTGAAGAATCTGCATCTGAGTTAAGGACTTCTGATTTATGATTTTGTGTGGTTCTGACCCGAATATAGTGACCACTAGACCTCTTCTTCCTGTTAAAATTGACTCCATGGGAATAGAACATAAAATTCATGGCGATAGAAGAGCTTTATGCATCCTTAGTAAGTAATAACATTTCCCCAAGTCAGATTTCAGATTCTATCTGCATCTGTTTACTTTTAGAAATTAGTCATTTGAAAAGAGACTTATTCATTGGCACAAAAGCTGCTGAATGTTTAAACAGTGTTTTCTAACAAGAGCTGATTCAGCGTTAGCCTCAGACCAGCACATTAACCTCTCCGTTATCACAGGGCTGTCAGACTACACTTCTCATTTCAGTTTCTGCTTGTTTCTATTTGATTAAGTTCACTCTTGTAATTGTCTGAAACCCATGGAGAGACAGCGGGAAATAGTACTAATAATGATATTTATGTAATGAAACACAAATAAAAATGTTACTGTATTTACCCAGCAGTTGTAAGGAAATATAAATCATTTTAGCTTTTGAGAACACAGGCATGTCTTTACTCCATTAGCACAGATTGTCTCATATCCTCAGCATCGTATGACTTTTGTTTTAGCATTGTTTAACAAAAGACAATAAAGACAAAACACAAAATGCAAATTAGCCTCTTCTAATTTAAATCACCGCAAGTGTAAACAAAGAAATTGAAATGAGAATCACTGTTTTTACGGTTGCCAAAACAGAAAAGACACCGTTGTAATCTCAGTGTAATGAGTAGAGCTAGCAGCCAGGTGTTGCAGATCCTAAATGCCCAATTAAATGTTGTAAAGTTTCCTTCATGCACCGAACACAGCAAAGGATTAATAAACATTGAAATCATCTCTGCCAAGACAAACACTTTTGCTTATTATATTTGCATAATAATTCATGTTTGCTGCTCAGGTATGCTAGGTTTGGTGGAGTTTGTGGATCCTTTTGGCTCGCTACATGGTAGAAGTACAATGTATTGATAATGATGTTTTACTTTTTTGCTTGCACATAGAGGTGGAATATACATTCAAAATACTTCACATGACAATTTTAGTTAAAGGTGGCTACTTAAGAACATTCCCGGCAAAACAATACAATCGCTATGGAGACAGATAGGTGGCTGTCTCTCCACCAGAAAAGTTACATAGTGCACTTTTAAGTAGAAGTACTCTAATTGTTATTATTTACTCAAGGAATGCGTCCTCCTGTAGTAGTAGAAAGAGTTTTGCAGGCACAGCATTAGATGTACTATAATAATAACTTCAAACCACATATAACCCATAAGGAGCATATTTCTATAACAATGCAATTAATGTATATATTTATGCTTAATGCAGCTGTTCTGGGAATAGAAAGCAGCTTATTGCATACTAATTAGCAGGTGATATGTCTCCCACAGGTTTCCGTAATCTCTGTGGGTAATTATTACAGCTCCCAGTGCCAGACTGGAGAGGTAGGCTCGCCCTGTAAAGATACTTTCATTTGCACCAGGCTGTTTAACAGGTAGCTGGTAATGTCGTCTCTGGGCTGCCGTAGTCTCAGGGGGATATCTTCTGTCTTATTAAGATCAGATCACATTATTCCTCTATTAACCTCACACCGGAGCTTCTCAGGACCTTTCATTTTGACTGGTTATTAAATACAAAATATCTGATTTCAAAACAGTATGTAAAGGTCAATTATTCAGTGATTCATATTATTGTATAGGAATGATCATAGATTTGTCAGTTCACACGTCATTTTGATCATAAGTCATTTGTATTTGATTTTCACACTGGTAGCTGCTTGTGAAAGATAATATATTAACAATTATCAGTTATTGAGGTTCTACATCTGGACATAGACTTTATTTCTTATCTGCCTACTTTTTACAATTTATTTTACAGCTTGTTAAAAGTTTAACAAGCTGAACTAGTATGTAGTATAAGTACCAACCCATACAAGCCAACAGGCAAATTAGGTTACTAAATGTATGTAGCCATATACCGCTACTAGCAGTATGCATGTTTCATATGTTTTTTTTCTGGATCTGAGTCTAGATCAGTTGCATGTCCATTGTTTGTTGATGGTACTTATGTGACACTTGATATGAATGGCAGAGATTCTTGTCAAATCTTTTATGACAGTCAATATGTTTGGATCTGGAGTGAATTGTCTGCAAAGCTCCGTTTCTCTCTTGTCATTACACCTTTTGTAGCCAGTCTTAAGCGCTCTCACCTCAGCCCGCTATCAGTCAGGTGGGCGTTTTTGGTTCAGATGAACAGAAAGATAAGCCCAAATCAATGTTAATTTTCACACCGTTTGTCACAGATGTTCAGAGAGCATTTTAAGACCCAATTTATTCAGACCAAAGATTGGTGATGTGATCGCACATGCTGAAGCATTATTTCCTCCGGTGGTGAAGTCTCTCATTATCTCGTGTCTGTCGAGATTGGGATGATTTCAGCGTTCTACATGACTGAAATTAAAATATAAATAATCAAAATTCTTAATATTTGATTTATTAGCTCAGATAAATTAGACGTCAAATGAACTATATTTACCACAGATTTAATCAAATTTATTTATACAATATCTGCTATAGTTCATCCATTTTGACCTTACCTGCATAATAGTATATATGTATTAGTCACTTAGTGTTATAAGGACATGCATCACAAAAGACAACAAAAAATAAGATGTGCACTTGCTTGTCCATCTTCCTGACAATATCCAGCTCTGTTCAGTGTGAGACTGGGAGCAGTGTTGGGGAATCCATAACAATTGTGACATATTGGTGTGGGATCTTGGGGATGGAATGAGATTATATTATGGAGAAGGGCCACCAGGGCCATGCAGTTAGTACAGTGCGATACTAAACGTGTGTGCCAGTGCTATCTGGCTTTTCACATGCACATGAGGTAGATACAATATTCTTATTTGGTGGCCTGGACCCCCTTAGTCCCACCCTGTGCTGCTATATTTCTGTCTGTGTAACACATATCCCACTGAGATTTCTGCCAATATCTCCACATGTAGCTCTTGTTTACACACCGCTGAACCGGAGGGACTGGTGGAGAGACCAAGGCAAGGCACAGATGAAATGAATATTTATTTCCCGAATATATGGGCAGGGATGTAGCTATCGGGCAGGCATTATCATAGTGCCTGACCTAAACTGCAGAGGTTATTGCTTCATCATGTTAGGCTATAGCTATATCCGAAAAAGGCTTATGGGAAAAAACACACAGATTTGATTTAAGCTCACTCGCGGTCACATCCCTATTCTATTGTCAGAGGTGTTATTGTCACGGATACGGTGATTGGATTGCAGACATATACTATGCACGCTGCTAAGTTTAAAGGTAATAGATGCAATATAGAGCCGCTATTGTTATAAAATGGTAGTGTCGGCATTCAAAACACCGCAGCACATGACCAGACTTCCTTATTCAGTCTGTATGTATTCTTATGGGATGCCCTTGGATTCCACAATGGCATTAAACAAATCTGCCTTACATTGAAATCAATTCTAGGTGTTTTTAGTGCACAAAAATACCTTGCAAGACATGCATTATTGATGTGAGCGGGGTACCCTCTTCACAGGTCTGACTTTTAACCCGGTCCTTATCTCCCAATAAAGATAAATAAGTTTAATGCATTACTGTGGAACACTGTACATAAGCTTTAGCATCTCCATGGGGACAAAACTGTGCCTATCCCTCCACCAGAAAAGTTACATTGTGCACCTTAGTTATTAAATTAAAGTTATTAAATTTGTTCCTGAGAAAACGAATCCCGCGACTGAATCAACTTGGGTCAAATTGGATTCACTTAGATTCACTTAGATTTCTAAAAGCCTAAAAGATTAACTTTGTAAATAATTGCAGCCTGTTTGTTCATGTATGGCCAGTTGTCCTTGACTCGCACAGATTAAGGTGGGCATCATTATTCAAAGACGGCCAGTCGGTCAGTCAGGGGTGAGTATATCTCAAAGTGGATCATGTTGAAGTTAATGAGACTGGCCCTGACTTTGTGAAGAAGAAGAAGAAGAAAGAATCTTCTTGTTGTAAAAATTCATTTGAGTTCTCTTTGTGAAGTTTGGGCTAACCTTGCTCACTGTTTAGCCAGTCTGCATTGGGACTAAAGTATGCAGCTCCCCAGGGTACACTGGATCAATGACTATTAAAGATGTAATTTCAACACTGCTCCTGTAGGTCACAGTGGCATGAATAAAAGATTATGAAGCTCCAAGTCTTCTGTCCTGTACAACTACTCCAAGATATGAAATCCCTTTGTTCATCTATTTTGTATGTCCGTGTATTTGTGTGATCATATTTAATAGTGTGAAATTATTAGCACAATTTGCATAATGTATGTAACCTTTGAGTACATTCTTTCCATTCTTTATGCTTCGGTTTCAATTGTACGAGCTGAAGGCTCGTGCAATATTGATGATTCTTGATGTTCTGTATTTCAGTTGTGAAGACCCCAAGTTTTTAAAGTTATTAGTGCATCGCTGCCAGTCGACATGAAAAATGGATAGTGCCCATAGTCTTGTTGAAGATATGTTCAATCAGAATAGTATGTTGAGAGTGTGTAATATATATATATATATATAGCAAGCATGCAGAAAATATCACATCTCTGATTTTGATTCTTGAATTTGAACTTAAAAAGTGATTTTCTTTTTACACACACACACACACACACACACACACACACACACACACATACACGGTGCACTATGTAACTTTTCTAGTATTGGACCTATGGTGTCATCTGCTTGTCACCATAGGGGTAAGTTTAATGCAATACCGTGGAGTATTCCAGTCAATTCAATGACATTTTTCTGGAAACAAGAAGGTGCCGTGCCCTCCTCCAATAATAATAATAATCCTGGATAATTTGAACTATATTAATTTTTGTCAATATCATCCACCTTTATCTATAAATATATACTTTTGTAGCCAGAATTTCCATTTGACCTGCACTTCACTAAGTCACTGGCGTCACTATGCCCAAAGAGCCCCAATTATCAACAACTTATGCCAAATTGCCTTCCCAATTGCTCATCAACGGCACAGCTGTACATATTCAAATGCCAAGTACCAGACCTGCCTACTCTCTTTGTGAGGGCCATCTCTATGAATACAAGTCACTCTGAGCATTGTGGGATTTCCATGTCAGAGCGCTCCTCTCTCTGATAGAAGACCTCACAGCGTCTCCCTGGGGTCAGTCATCAGTTAGGACGGTCCAGAACTGAGGAGACAGGGCTGACCAGGGCTGCCAACAGGTCCTGCTCCCTGGACACAGCTGGGGTAATAGATCATGTCCACACCTCGCTAACACCGCTCCAACTGGGGATTACTGCCCCAGAGCACACTATAGACAAGGAATTATGGGTCTAGCAATACAGACTAGTGTTTTTGGCTTACAAGAGAGCCTTTGTTTTGTTTTTGTTTTGTTGTTTTTGTTTTTTTTTGTTAACTTTGTCTGCAAGATGTACTCTACAATATTAAGGAAGAAATGTGTTTTGGATCTGATAGCCATTAGGATAAAGTTGTTTCATTTTATAAGGTTATTTTTTCAGATCATAGTTTGTTTTCAGTGCCATGTATTTTTTCACAACAGCAGTCACTTCACAGGGCTTCATAAAATTGTTGATTTAGCCAAAGAATAGACTAAAATAAAAATCTTCTGCTTGTTTCCATGGAAATGCTGTTCCTTTGGTTATAATATTTCACAGTATGCCATAAAACTTGTCTATCTCCATGAAAAATGTTCCATATGGCTTTCTATTTCCATGGGATCATGCAGGTGACGTGCCATCTACAGAAAGTTACATACTGTACCTGATTAAATTTTCTTTCTTTTTTTTTCTTTTTTTTTTTTTGGTGCGAGAATAGCGCCATCTATAGTCCTATTTCTACCATTTAAACCATCCAACCTCATAAAATAATTAGAAGATCAAATTAACCTTGTATCCATACATAAAGTATCCGTATATGCATGTATGCCAAAGGAAGAAAAGCTAGCTAATGTCTTAAACTCTTAAACTTTGTGCCAATTTGAAGCCTGAATGAAGATGTCTGTTAAAGACAGCAGGTTTAAAAAAATAAATAAATTTCATATTTTGTTTCCACATGGCTAAGAGAGTAATAGATTTTTGATTAGAATAATGTTCTGAGTTTTCATTGTAGCCCATTCTCTGTCTTGCTGCTTCTCGTCTCTTTCTTTGTCTTGTGAGAAGAACTTGAAAGGATCAGATTCTACTTTAGTGCGGTTGTCTCTTCTGTTTTCAGTCGTCAGAGGCCCGGGCATTTGGCTCGTGGTTTGTAGTCCACCCACAGAGCAGCTGCAGCTCCTTCCACACTCTGCCAACACGCTGGTTAAAGACACACAGCACAGAGCACAACCCAGTGTTGGTCATTAATAACACTAAATACGGTCAACAGTGCAGCCTCCTCACTTTCTATATACTATCAATATTTTCTGTGCTGAAGCTGCATGTTTCCTAAAATTCTGTTGGAAAAATGTTTTTATGAAAGAACCAGCAAAGACAAATGATGCTTGTTTCTGCTATATAGTTATAATCTATGACACCCGTGGATCATTATGTTATAATTTGGACATTTCAAATCGCAATATTCATCTAAAATAGCTTAATAAAAGAAACAAGTCCGCTGACTTCCACATTAGAAACTGCAGTGCCCACTGGGAGCTGACAACGCCGTAAATGTCATCACAACAAAGAGTCTTGAAGTTGCCGGCACCTCCTATGGATAACTGCACATCACACTAGCAAGTAGTGGATTTTTTTTTTTTTTTTCATTTGTACCAAAATGACCATGCTACTCTGCCGAATCCTACGCTGATAAGAAAATAAAACTGGAAAATGAAGTAGGTACAGAACAATGGACGTTTGCCAGTGACGGTGAAAATGGCAATATGGCATCTTGAAAATAAGCGATTGCTCAAACATGTACAAATCACTCCCAAAACAACTTTGAGAGGGTAAATGAGAAGGGGAAGCAACTATAACATGGATAAAAGCTCTGAAAAGCCGATTTTGCGTAATAGGTCTGCTTTAACAAATAAGATTAACAGAATTATTGTGCACTTTTAACATTGAAATGACCAGTTTTATTTTAATATTTAGATAAGAAGATTATAGTTTGCCTTATGTGCTACGATATAATTAGTTTTGAGGTATATTTGTCAAGCCTGTGTTTTGTATTGTTTTTGAATTGTTTGCATGTAAGATAGCAGATTATTGTACAAAACAATCTTTAGATACAGGTTTAGATAAAATCATAAAAAATTGTATGTATTGTATGTATGAAAAATAACTTTATTTTTATTTTTCCTACATAAAATAACCTTCAAAACTGCTTTTGTGAACGATAAACCAGTTGCCTCTATTCCCTCTTAAACAGAAGCAATCACAGTCCATCTTCACCAACACACTCCCAAAAGCACAAGTTTGTATTTCAACACACTTCTTTTCATCATTGAGACTTCACTGCAGACACAGAGAGCTGATAGATCTTGTAACATTAGCCTTTTACCGTGCAACTCGTGGGCCGACGGTGGGCCGATGGTGGGCTGATGGTGGGCCAGCAGATTTGAGGAGGACAGCCTAGTGGATGAGGTGGTCCATGTCACAGTTGAGAGTCCATCACACTGATTGAAGTACTTAAATTTTAGGTCCTCAACAGAATAACATTGCAATCAAAACTAAAACACAGCTTATTGAGACATGAAGAGGCATAGAAACACACTGATTTAGCTTTTTATTGTATTATTATATCAAATACTGGCAATGGCGATATCTATAAATGTACACACTGGCTAAAAATAATCTTTACTAATCTCTAATGTTATACTTGGGTTAGGGTTAGGGTTAGGAGTCTTATCTTTCAACTATGGCCTTTAGGTTAAATCAATGATTCCATCAATGAGCTCATTCAAATAGAGCCATGCACTTAACCCTAAGAAATGTGTTACTTACTCATACCTTCCCTCAAATGTGTTGGAATATTAAATCGGAGCTGGTGATTGGCCATTATCCACCAAGTTCATCTGGACTTTTCTTACCTCTCCATATTTTTACGCACAATTTGATCATTTATGCCTCCATGTACGTGGGTCATTTTAACCCTTGAAGCAAATCAGAGGACATTGTCATAGCTCTGCTGAGGTCAGGCTGCCCCGGCCTGCTTATAGGCTACTTCTTAAAAGGTTTTCTAAAAATACTACCATTGTGCAAAAATCAGACCACACCTGACCGCGCTATTTGTATCTGTAAAATCATCTAGCGACATTTGAATGATAGTGATTTTTTTCTCACTATTTTGTCTAAAACTTGTCTTTGTGTGCCTGGATGTTGCTGCCGTTGCAGAGCTGTCAATCATGTCTCATCAGGGAGGCGGGCTCAGAGCAATGGTTGGGTGACTGAGCTGAGAAGGTGATTGGCACAAAAGAGCGTAAGAAAAGACACAGATGAGGAGGTAAACATAAGATGGTGGGAGTACTTAGAAGAATACTGTGACCAAACTTGTTATTGGTATTTGGATCAATAGCATTAAGAAAACCCAACAACTAAACAACCACTTTAGCTTTAATAGCAACATGATTTAAATCGTTTAAGGCCTATGCTAAATAAAGTGCTGTGCAAAAATACATTTTAGTTGAAAACACATTGCTTATTTAATTTAAAGGACCCATATTAAGCAAATCCTGCATCCTGAATGTGGCTGAGAAAACAGAAAATGCTCTGTTCCACCTTGTAATGTCAACTGGTAATACAGGAAGTGCTCCACTGTGTTTTTAAACTCTGTACACCTTCACTAGAATCATGTGGATAATTTCAGCCCTAGAATTGCCTATTTCTATTGAACAAAAGGTAAAAGGTAGTTACATGACATCACAAGGTGTAACAGACCATTTTGAACTTTGGAAATGGTGACAAATGAATAATAAAGTGTTACTCAAACATGTGTGAATGAAACAAAACACAACTCCAGGTTTGGTTTTGAAGAGGTAACAACATTCTAACATGGCTTAAAGCTTAAGAGTGAATTTTGTGTAATATAGGACCTTTAAAAACTAAAAACTGATAACACGGAGCACGGTGGAGGCAACAAATGTGAATGGATGGGAGAAGTCATGGACTGAATCACATATCACTAAAATAGCCTATAATCACAGATATCAGATCACTCACAATTACATTTTTATCGTCATATCACAAAGTCCCACTTGAGGCCCTTTGTTTCTGGACTGGAGCAGCTGCAGATGGAGAACATTAAACACCAGTCATTTGGACATGTCTCAGGACAGTGGGAGCCAACATATGCAGAACCTAAAATGGTGTGATCAGTGGGCCAATTGTAGATGACTTGTGGACACCTGTACTTTTGGTAACACTGAGCTAGAAGATTTTTGCCAATAGCGTGATGGTAATGAGGCTGTTCAGTTGTTCGGATCACAGAGCAGGTGTGGCAGCGTGGCTTCATGGGCACACTGTACAAACGCATTGAGAATAATCATAGACTGCATAGAGGCTGATTGAAGTGTGAAATGCGTTTTAACATTTGGGGCGGTGAGTCTGCGTTTGCTGAAGGTGAGACAGAGCAAGAATATAGCGTTTAATCTCACTTTGTTCATGACAGGTCTATGAGACAAGCAGACTGACAAGAAAATAACAGAGCTGTTCAGCTGGTCTCCGCAACATTTTATCTACACAAACATGAGTATGAAATTGTTGTTGTTGATGAGTAGTTTTCAGTATTTCGTATTTATGTTCTGGCTGAATGTATTTTTACATTCAGCCAGCCAATTATTAATTAATTATTAGATATTACATTGCATTTGTGTGCATTTGTTTTGATTACTCTTGGTTTTGGCCCATTTAGTCTCCTGCTCTCCTGCACTTAATTGAACTGGGACTAAAATGGTTTATGCTTATGTTCTTATAGCATTTGAAAGAGAGATAGCTGAAACTGCACATCCACTGACATTTTTACTCTCTTTGGCCACTCTCTTGCGCTCTCCCTCTATTCTTCCTCCCTCTCTTT
>KN472821.1:11127-25544 GCA_000787095.1 Periophthalmodon schlosseri
GATTAAGAAAATAAAATTGAAGAATGAAGTAAGTACAGAGCAGTGGGCGTATGTCACGGCGGTGAAAACGGGGATTAAATATTGCTCAAACATGCACGAATCGCTCCAAAAACAACTTCGAGAGGGTAAATGGGAAGGAAACAACTATAACACGGTTAAAAGCTCTGAAAAGTCAATTTTGCATAACACATAAAGAAGAAGAATTTACAGTTTTACAATTTTTGCTCATCCATCCCATGTTTTTATGTATTGCATTTTATTTATTCATTGATGTTTAGGACATGTGTGGCCTGTGGGGGGAACATGTTTTTACCAAACGGAAGGAGCGTCTTCAAAGTTTCCAGAGTCCTTAAGTCCATGTGTGGGCTGGTCACAATGGAAAGACTGCGGTTATTCAAATGACTTTTACAGCTTCTCTACGGAAGACTGGACATTACTAGGCCTAATCCAGAAGGCATGGTAAATACATTTATAATACTGCCCTACTGGTCCAATGATCAATGGCCGAGAAAGAACACAGGCAGAATGCTACACTGGTTGAATATGTTAAAAAGTCTGTTGACGAGTGCGGTCAAAGCCAGAATTTGCTGCGTTAGCTCGAAAGTTGCGAGTCATATTCTCATTGTACATTGTAAAGTTAACATTATGCTAAAAAGTGGTTAGTATTACATAACCGACTCGCTTTGAATGCAAAGATCATACACTGAACCAATGAGGAAACGCGAAAAGGATCCTTTGATAATTAAAACATTTTAAATTCTGAAGTAGTTTGTAATGGGCTTTAGTAGGCTTTATAATATAACATGTTGAGCTCATCGATATATATATATAGTTTGGCAGAAAGGGGCATGTCTGATCCCTGGTAACTGTGCCTTAGCTATGCAGAGAATGGTCACATGGTCATATTTTTATATATATATATCTTTTCCGCTATCTAGACATTCAAAGCGCTTCACATCCAGGAACCGCTCACCCATTCACACGCACATTCATACACCAGTGTACGCAGACGCTGAACTCATTTGTGGGAGCTGGAATTTCCCCGCCAATCTGTGGGTCATTGGTAGATCCGACCGCTCTACCAATGATGTTTATGCCGAGAGCGGGATTCAAACCGTCAACCTTTGGATCAGTGGACAAACACTCGACCAACTGAGCTACCGTCGCCCCTAGAAGGTTTTCAACAGTGGTCACCTGGAGACTGCTGAAACCTCCTCTACACTGGACCATGCCTGGACGAATGAGGGAGTCTAGTGTCTTGTGCCTTAGCTAGTAAACACTTGCTAAATCCATAATCAGAAGTACTTTGTTAATTTGGGACAGCTTTGTCTTGGCCCGATATATTGCATAAGCAGCTCTTGAGGTTGAAATACGTCTGTTGTGAAGTTCGATCTAAACATAAACCATTTTATTGTCCGATAACAGGAAGTGCGTAGTTAGCATGCGAGCTGAATGTTGGGAGAAGCACTTAAAAGCTCATTGCGGTGAATATTTAAGATACCATATTTTCCAGACTATAAGTCGCACTTTTTTCATATTTTGGCCGGGGGCGCGACTTATACTTTGTGTGAAATAAATCTTTTTTTCTTCATTATTATGCATTTTTTGGCTGGTGCGACTTATACTCCAGAAAATACGGTACTCCGAATTCAACTTATTTCCAGACGCTACATGAACTCACCAGCCTGATCTCATAACAATTTAGGAATACTTTTGTAAGCAAGATTTCGCCATTCCACCAAAGCATACGCAATCAAACTAATTAAACCAGTACATTTGACAGTTCACGTTGGAGCACCCGACCTCCAGTAGATTTTCGAGTTTGCTCTTGCTGTGACATAAGCAACCAAACCCAGATCCACACACTCTACTTTCATCACGCTTTCTTGTGCTTTCTCTTCTGTTTTGTTTGTCTTAAGCACATATTCCCAATCAGAATATCCGCCCCGCCATGCCTCCTCCTCGGCAGCAAACCCGCGCTCCTGAGGGTGCAGCCAGACACTTCTAGCTGCAGGCTCCCCCACTTCTGAAAGCTGTCAAATCTGTCCTGGGAGAGTCAGCCTTCTCTCATCATCCAGGGGCTTATGGACCTCTCTCTCCATTTACCCTCGCTCTCCCCGACCGCCTCCTCCTCCTCTTCTTCTGCGCCTTTTATCTCACATCCAAACTTGCAATCTTCCTTCCCCAAGTTTTGTCTCCTCCACATCTCCTCTATTTTGTTGGGTTTAGGCTACGGCAAGTGTAGAGGTCTTTACGCGGGTGGGTCTGTTCTCCTTGTGGAAATTCCCATAGGAGAACGGCCGGGGTGGGAAGGGTGGGTTTGGATTGAGAATTGTAATCGTAGAGATGTCCGTGGAGTCTTTTGGGTCAAATGAAATGGATCAATGTGAAAAATGGATGTCTGTAATAATGAAAGAGTGAAATCATAAATATGTGAATTCACAATCTAATACCAGTGTGTGGAGAATAGCTGATTTCTGCTTCTCCTGGGATAGTTTTGAAAGGTTTGGTCGACGGCGTGCTGGTTGTGGTACAACTACAAACTACAATTAAATCATTGTTTTAGCTGATGCCACAATCAACTCTTAAGTAATTTTACACTTTTTCAGTTCCAACACTAATATTTTGGCTTTAAATATTTGCTGATACAAACCCATAACGGTACAGACAGAAAAGTAGATACTATTTTTTTAACTTTAATGGTGAAGAACCACAACCTGCTTGTTTCCATGGAGATGTCTGGAATGTGTCACACTATGGCATTAAACTTTTCCCCATAAGCAGGTGATGCCATTAGGCCAAGTTACAGGTCAGGGGCCTCATTTATAAAGGCTGCTTATGCACGACGCATTGCCCTTTGCGCCACACGTGAGATTTATAAAACCGCCACTAGGGGCAGCACTTTGCTTATCTCTGTGACCCTGGCGTGCATCTCCACAAAGTCTGAGACATGGGGAAAAAGCGACACTCGTGGAGAGGAGCAGAAGTGAAGACAGTCTGAGGAAGTGTTTGATCGGGAAATCATCAGGAAATACATTTATATAAAATAATTACATTCAGAGTTCTGCATTTAAGCAGATGGCCAAAACACAGAGAGGGGCTGTTTATTAAACTCATTATTCTCAACATGGTTCATTTGAAGCCGAGAGTCCGCTCTGCTGGATCTCCCTCAGTCCACGCTGTGACCATAGACTTCTATCTCCAAACCTTACTCACGTATCATAGGCAAACTTAAAAATATATAGCAATATACAAGTCTGAAACACAGAGAAAAAACAGCCAGGCTATAGGTTTATCTGCAAAAATGCACTGCCTAAATGTTACGACGTGTAAATAATGCTGTCATGTCATTTTCATTTAAATTTAAGAAATGAGTTGTTGCTATGACTTTTATTTTTGTGTTGTGTTGTGGTGAAGTGGAGGTGTAGAGAGGGTGTGGCCTGTCCTTTTAGGGTGAAGTGGGGGTGTGGAGAGGGCGTGGCTTGTCCTTTTAGGGTGAAGTGGAGGTGTAGAGAGGGTGTGGCCTGTCCTTTTAGGGTGAGGTGGGGGTGTGGAGAGGGCGTGGCCTGTCCTTTTATGGTGAAGTGGGGGTGTGGAGAGGGCGTGACGGGACGTGGCCTTATAAAACACAGATTACGCAGGGTTTTATAAATCAGGAGCATGGCACATGCCTCTCTTGGCCACTAGGAGTACGCATTTGCTTAGGAAAATTCCTATGCCATCCTTTATAAATGAGGCCCCAGATCTGTGCAGTGAGTAAGAATATATGCTTTCAATGTATTGTTTTAGTCAATACAAAACACTTTGTGTGAAGCGAATAAATGCAATGGAAGTTTAATGCCTTACAGTGGAGCATTCCAGGCAAAGCAATAACATCTCCATAGAGAACTGAAAAACTGATCCAAATGTAAGTTATGTAACTCAATAACAGAAGTGCTTTGTATCCTGGTTCAATATCCTAGAAAATACCATATCAAAACAAGAATCCTGGCTCCTGCATCCGTCCGAGAGACACATCACTGCATTGTACAATTTTAAAAGTTATTAAAATGGAAGGACGTTTCTTACAAAATCTATGGAAGGACAATCATTACTCATTTCTCATCCCAGCACCCACACGCCGGCAAACCCACCGTCCCCTCGCTGTCCGACAGAGGGACCCATCTGTCCTGCCCGCCTACCCTCAGACCGCCGTCCTGAAGGGTGCACTCTGTCTGGCTCCTCCCACTTTCCTTTTTCTTCTCCTCCCAGAATGCTTTGCTCTCTCCCGCGCCGTGATCGATATGGGCGCGGAGGGAGCGAGGGGGCCTGTCTGTCAAAGCCCGCTGTTGGAAAATGAAGGCTGGGACGAATAAGACATGCTCTGTATATTAAAGTGCCCCCCTCTCCCCTGATGCCGGCTCCGGAGGATGGAGCAGGCTGGGGAGATATCAATAAGATTCTGGGGGAGAGGAGTGAGGACACATCTGAATGTAATATGATGGACCAATTGCTTTGGCTTCACGGCTGAATCGCAGGTGGCTAAGTCGGTGATGGCGTGGTGTTTTTACGTGGTTTACTGTAAATTTTATGTGGCGGTTTTTATGGAAGATGTATTGATCAAAGAGTTCAAGAAAAAGTGTGAATTCAATGAACAGTGTGTTTAAATAAATGAAGATATTGAGTTTGGGAGATTCCACTAGTCCTTAGAAACAGAAAGTGGAGGGCATTAGCACTAGCTTCAAACATTAGCTTCAAACATTAGCTTCAAACATGAGCTAAAAACAATGGCAGCTGGAATAAAAGTTGTTTAGCTGTATATGTAATAGGGTTTTAAGGGATCTTTATGTAATGCATTGGGTTAGGCTAATGTTAAATGCATTATAGATATATTTTTGTGCTTCCTGTGCTTCGATAAACAGTGTGTTAGCTTTTGCTAAGCATGTAGGCTCCACATATAAGTTGCCATCACTGGAAATACAATGGTTTATCACAAGATTAAGTCAGCGTTTGGTGAGAAATAATAATTTTCTGGTTATATCTATTTTGTGCCATCTTCTTTTTGCTCGAGTTTGCGTTCTCTCTTAGCCAATCATCTCGTTGAGCTACGTAGCTAAAGCGACGCAGGAACCGAAGCAAGTCCCCCCCAAACGGACCGGTACGGTTCACTTAAGACAGTGGAAACACTTTCAGACCGTGCCAATCCACTCCGAAGCGAACCGATCGAAACACGGCTTTTGTGAATGTTTTTATTTGTATTTATTTTACATGGGTGCCATCTAAGTCAAGACAAAACCGCCCTAAGAAAGTGCGAGGAAGACTAAAGAGCTGAGAGGGGAGAAATAGTGAAGAGCCCAAGTTAACGACTTTGCAGATTTCATTATAGAGATAGTTAACCCTGTTGACACTGAAGGAGGGCGCTATTCTCTCAGGAGGAGTCCGGTCCTTCCACCTCCACGCACACAGACAGATGAGATCATTACAGCTATCAGCACCACTGCCGTCCACAATTAGCACGTCTCCTTTTCCTTACCCCCCCCAACTCTCCCCCTTCTCCTCCGCACGTTCCTCCCTTCTCCCATCAGATCGCACAGTGGCCCCCCCTGCACCCTCTCCAGTCACCCTACGACACTTCCACGGCTTTGATTCGGAGGCAATTTGACTAAATAAGAAGCCGCATGCACCAAGCGGCTCCGATGGTGGTTCCGGCCTGACCTCTCCCAACTCATTTAGAAGCTATTGGAAAACTACAGCGAGAGTGCGGCTTAAAGCGTTACCTCTGATCGCGTATATACAGCGCTCTCCTCCGACATGGTCCCCCTGATAAAAGCTGAGGTGATGGAGGTAGTTTTGGAGATGTCTGGACCCTAAGAATTTTTTTGAGCATTGGAATATCATCATACACCCAATACACCTAACGCCATCATACACCCAACTCAATGTGGTGAAAAATTCATTCTCAAAAACTTTTCTTTTGCCATGGATCCTACCTGGACGACTGAGGGATTACACAACCCCAACCCTAACTTTCTGTTCCCCAAGTTTACAGATAGGCTATATTGGATTTTTTGGGAATTTGACTTCACTTGATAGTCACTTGACAATATTGACAGGCAAACATGAGACTATGGCCAGTTAGCACAGTTTCTGAATGTCAATAAGACTCCCTGGTAAGTAGTGGAGGCCATGCTATTTGGAAACCGTCATCTTTCAAATGAAACAAATGAAACAAAAATCTCTCAGGACATTTTAGCCATTGCGAGACAGGGCTCAGTGCCTAGATGGGGGTCGACAAACTCAAACGACTACACACAAAATAAGCATAAGAGAAGAATTTATATGAGTGTTGACTCATTTTTAAGAATGTATGAGTTTAAGTGCGTATGACAGGTTAGAATACACATTTCCCTAAAACATAGTTAACAAACTGATGGTGATTTTGCTTATTTAAGTTTATAATTTCACATCCTGGTTGGACATGAGCAGCAGATGAGACATAAGTAAAGGTAATTTTTCTTCAGGTACTATTAGGTCTGTCACTATGACAAAAGTGTGATATACTGCTAAAGAAAATATAAACGATATAAATGAAACTGATTTATGCCACTGACACAATAAGCAGGGTCATATTCTAAATGTTCTAAAGGAACATGAGCTGCAATAAACAGCAGAAGGAAACACTTTCGTAATTAGTTTGTAACAACTGTGGTCAGCTCAAATCTTATCGTCCTACAGACAAATAATAACAAGTTCCCACAATAAATATTTAACCCCAAAGATTATTGTTCCATGTATGATGTATTGAACAATAAGTCGATATAGTGATTATCATGACCTAGGTACTTTTCCACCACTTTTCCAGGGCACAGCACAGCCACCAAAACAAAGTAATAATCATTCTATTTTCTTCCGTTTATCTGGGGCCAGGTCATGGGGTCAGCAGTCTAAGCAGGGACTCCCAGAATTCCCTCACCCAGACACTTTTCCCAGCTCCTCCGGTGGGACCCCAAGGCGTTCCCAGGCCAGCCGAGAGACACAGTCCCTCCAGCGCGTCCTGGCCTTTCCCTGTGGCCTCCTCCCGGTGGGACATGCCCGGAACACCTCCCTAGGGAGGGGTCCAGAAGGCATCTGGGACAAATGCCCGAGCCACCTCCTCTCAACGTGGAGGAGCAGCGGCTCTGCTTCGAGCTCCTCCTGTCTAACTGAGCTCCTCACCCTCGCCCAGCCACCCTGCGGAGGAAACTCATTTCAACCACCATCTTGTCCTTTCGGTCATTACCCAAAGCTCATGACCATAGGTGAGGGTAGGACCGAAGATCTAAACCAGGACTAAACCAGGGACCATAGGTGAGGGTAGGGACCTAGACTGACCGGTAAATCGAGAGATTTGCCTTTCGACTCAGCTCCTTCTTTACCGCAAGTCCGATACAGCGACCGCATCACTACAGGCGCTGTACTGAACCCCCTGTGAATCTTACGTTCCATCCTTCCCTCCCTTGTGAACAAAACCCTGAGATTCTTGAAGTCCTCCATTTGAGACAGGGGCTCAAAGTAATAACCAGCGAAACATAAACAGCCATCATACGCACTTCAAATGTAAAATGCAGAAGTCATACCTGTGAAGCAGACGGGGCACTTGAAGGTCCCGCCCATGCCCTCAAAGCTGTGCTCGATCAGGTGGCACTGCAGCTTGGCCGGAGAATCGAACGACTGGCTGCACAGCTTGCACTCATGATTCAGACCCTCCTCTGCGCAGAAAAAAACAGACGTACACAAAACAACACGTCAGCCCAATGCATCAGGAAAAGAAATGATTTTTATGACGAAGACGGGAAGTAATAACATGATTTGGTAAGGAAACTAATCACTCAGATGGGGTAGTGCACTTGTAACACGGCGAATGTCAGCTATTTAATTAACCGGCACTGAGATTTATTTAAGAGTGGAGTTAATTAAACGCAGTCAAATAGAGCAGTTTCACATTGTTAATAAAGCAACTTGGGTCTTCGGCTACAGTCATGCTTATCTGAAGAACAATCCATCTCCCGTTGACACCTGCACAGGAAAACAAAGAGGCCGTGCTTATAATTATTGAGCATTTTGTTTAATATAGGAGCAGACTGATCACTCATTATGTTGGGTTTATTAATAGACTTAGTTGGAACGAACAAACAGTGATATCGAATGAAACAAACACGTCTTTATAAACGCAGCAAAAGTAAATCCGTGTGTGTAACTTTTTGAGTGGAGGGCCCGCCGCCTGCTGGTTTCCACGGAGATAATATCGCTTTGCCTGGAATGTTCCACAATATGGTGGAGACAATTAGGTGACGCACTAGAAAAAAGTTACGAGGCCAGATCTGTGGAGACGTTTACAGCAAGAATGAATGTTTTTCAAGGTAATATATGAGCAATAAAAATAACGTGAAGTGAAGTATAGAAAGATAGATATGTATAATGCCATATTGAGAAACATTACAGGTAAAGAAATAACATCTCCATGGAAACAAGCAGGTCGAGTAAACACAACCAGAGATGTGAATTTAAGTGTTATGAATACAAGTTTATACACTTTGGGTGGCTAACGCTAACGGCTTCCACTATAGGAAATGAACCGCTACACTTCAGGCGTATTCAACAATGAGTAAACGGACCAATTTTATGTCCCCACAATTCATCCACTGATAGCTCATACAAATGCGTCTCCGTGTGCGGACCTCTCCAAGTCAAGTGCTGAGTCAGACTTCCAGAGCATCAATAAAGGCCCATAGCGTACGCCGCCGGGGCCCGACAACTGCTCCATCAAACTGCTACCGGGCGGACCATTACCGGGCCGTAAGAGGACAGGGCGGACCCACTGGAGACGCATCCGAGCCCCGCGTCTGGGTCTGTGGAGGAGTCCTGTGGCGCTGGCTCAGTACCGGAATATACCGAACGCACAGAGGCGCTGAGCGGCTAAGGCCCGCTAAAGCCCGGAGCGCAGGGAGACGGAGGAGGGGGTAATCGGAGGGGATCTAAGATGATGGCGAACTGAAACTGGAAGAAATTACAACAGCCAATTTGGGTTCAGTGGGTTTGGTTACTGCAGGACCAGTGCCGGATGAAGGACTCAATTCTGTTACGTAAAGTACGGATACAGAGGCAAAAAGTAAAAGAAAAAGTATCACATGAAAACATCTAATCTAGGTAAGTAAAAGTATTAAAAGTACCTGTTTAAAAATGTACTTTAAGAGTAAAAAGTAAAAGTTAAAAAGCAGTGCAATGTTCTACAGGGCATCCACAAACATAACTTATTATTTATAACAGAACCCATTTGGTACAGCCCCAAAACACTGGTTGGGCCTAGGACTAAGAAGTAATCGATATCCAGATAGTAAATACTAAAATTACTATCAACTAGATACTCAGTTTAGCATGTATTTAAACTCATAATTTTCCTAAATAGTTTTTACAATGGTCTTGATATAAAAGCAGTACAAAAAAGTATATAAAGTATAGGACTAAGGTCATATTAAAGAAACACATCTGTTCTAGGCAGAAGTGGATGAAGTACTCAATTTTGTTTCTTAAGTAAAAGAACAGATACAGAGGTAAAAGTTACTCAAGTAAAAGTAAAATTATCACATGAAAAAAATTACTTGAGTAAAAGTATTTAAGTACCCGTTTAAAAAGTACTTTAAGAGTAGGAAGTAAAAGTATTTCATACAAGTGTTGTCTGTTTAAGTGTAAATGTAGTGATATTTTGGTCAACAGAAACAATATGAATCAATTTCTTAATTTTTCTTGTGAATTTTGTGTATTTATTTTTGTTTTGCTCAAAGCCAAAGTTTGAACTCAAAAACTTTAGTCAGGATGTTACCACGAACATGATCAAAATAACCCCTCAAATCATATGAAAAGTACTTTTTACTTTCAGTCCAGTTCAAGAATGTAGTGGAGTAGAAAGTACAGACACTGCTCTCAAATGTAGTGAAGTAAAAATAAAAAGTATCCACTGTAAAATGTACTTAAGTAAAGCACAGATACAGTACAGTACTTCACTACTTGTACTACGTTACCTTCTACCACAGATTATAGTTATTGAGTTTGAACATTTAGGTTTTGTAATGATATTTTTTGTAGTATTGTGACATAGTTGTGACATAGGGCGGCGCTGTAGAGTCCTTGCTTTGGGTCACAATTAATCCGTGAACCACCGACTGAAGAGACTGGCCCTTATGTGTCTCCCCTAATTGACTTAACCTATTTTTTACAGTAACAGTGAATGTTAATACCATACGAACTTAAAACATTTTATCAAGTACAATAAACATTCGCTGGCCCTTGACTTTAGTTCTAGTAAGTCAATAGGATCCATAATTCATAAACAAACGCCTTTTTAGCCCTTAATACTACTGGTCATCAAATCTAAACTCTTGTGTGTGGTACGCGGTCTACAGAGAACATTACATTGATAATTAGTGTAGAATTATACAATAACCTCTGTGAGTCTGCACGATCGCTTACCCAGAAACAGGGCCATACTGCAGCAGAGCGCCTTTAAACACACAGGAAGGTGTGGGAGGGGGCCACAGCCAAAAGAAACATGCAATACATCCACTTACCAGATGCTATTTGACATTTCCACTCAATAACATACGCGCAGGAGAGGATCGCGTAGACTCGTTTAGCGCTTTCTGCCGACCCAGCTCAGATGTGTGAATAATACGATGTTCTCGAGCGCTTACGAATTGAACTTGAGTCTGTTTTGCATTTTATGTTGGACTTTTGGTCAGTGATTTTGAATTCTGTAAATAAATACACATACAAATGTACAAAATACAAATTAGATAGGTCTAATAAGAAGGTCGGCGGCAATACGCAACTGAACGATTACGCTAACTTATATTGTGCGTGTTTTTGGTTAATGGGTGAACAGGGCAGAACCCAACCAAACCTTAAAAAAAAACATGTATCATTGTGAATTTTGACATTATCACTCAGTGCGTTGGAAACTATTCAAACTGAAAGATGCTGTGTCCAGGGGCGGCGCCAATGGGGGGGCTTGAGGGGGCACTAGCCTCCCCTAGAATGGTCAATGCACCCCCATAGCTCCCCCAAAGATTTTTGCCCCACTTTCATAGCACATCCAATTTCGAGTAGAAATGTTGTTCAAAATGAGACTCCAATAAAAAAAAGAATTCCTTATTAGCTTTTATAAATCACTACAGGCGCTAACTACATTTAAACTAAACAGCGAAGCAGACATGGTAGGAGGTGGTTGTATCTGATTTTTACCATCTTAAAAAACATGGAAAATCCGAATTATTTATTTTTAATCTGTTCGCAGTAGTCCAAACTTATTCCTCACTCTTTGATATCATTCCGAGCATCGTAATTATTCAAAGTGATGAGTTTATAAGTGCGTTTTGCAACTTTCAGTGGCCAGAAAGGAGATTTGTTTCACTGTAATACTACAACTACTAGCATGCTAAAAGCGCACGTGCCTTACTTCCTGGTTTGCGGACAATAAAACGTTCAACAATTAGACGCAGACACCACACACTGGTCTTATTTTGACCTTGAGAGCTGGCAAGACAAAATGAACTGAAAAAAAAACAAACAAGAAAACGTGAAAACATGAGTAGGCTACAGTCGCTTTAAAATGAGAGAAGAGGACAAAAGCTACCAGGATCTTGGGATAACATGCAGAAAGTGTGAATTTAATAGAGAAATATTACTGTAACAACAAGATTTTTTTTTTTTTTTTTGCTTTGCACCTAAGTAGGCCACCTAACTTTTATCAAGCTGCCTTCCCTCTTTTTTCCCTTGACAATCACACAACAACCGCGATCAAACATTTACCATTTGAAAGCAGTTGGCGCTACCATGTGCGACCACGCGTTTGGCAGACGAGCTAGCTTACATGTGCGCTTGTGTGCTAACGGCCACTGTGTTGTTTGATCTTCGCTTGGGTTAGCGTCTGCTCCCGTCCCATAATGTGCATCCACCCCTGCGTTTGACCCCTCCGCACAGGCCGGTCCCGGTGGAGAACTATAGAGCGCTACATTATGCAGATCACAGTGCACCTGGCTGCTGACCTCGTACTAGCATATAGCGTAGCATGTGTGTTTGTGCACGTAAGCAGGTGCACGGGTAATAAAACACGGAACGAATGTGACTCAAATGTAGTCACATAGTTTTAGTAAATAAAAGCTGGGTTCTGTATTTAGAGGCTCAGACTAATTGTGATTAATGCATTTTGTACTTCATTCTGACAACTGCATTTGGCCTAATTTAGTTTTTGGCAAATAAAAATAGTTTCGGAAAATAGGAGACTACTGCTGTGTTAGGGGAGATAAGTGCTTTACTGTTCCCTTTATATGGGAGATAATATGGAAATTTATTTATTTTTTATTCTTATATATATATATTTAAAAAAAAAAAATCTATTGTTTTTTTCCAGTTATTATTTTTGATTATTTGAGAATTTTTTATTTTATTTGAGAGATTTTTTTTTTAAATAAACATGCCAAAATTGTATAAACTGAAACAATATTTGCAATTTTTTTTTTTAATGTGTGCGCTCTATGGGTCCTCTTTGTTTTGCCTTTTCTGTGGCAGAGTCCAGACTATGGAACAGCGCCCTCTGCCTGTCAGATCCTCCTTAACGCAGTTTAAGACTAGACTGAAAACCCACCTCTTCTCCCTGGCATTTAACACTAGCTAGACATGATATCTTGGTGTTTTATTGTTCTTTTCCCATGTATTATCTGTTTGTTTTTCTTGACTTTTATGTGAAGCACTTTGGGCAGCTGAAGTTGTTTTAAATGTGCGATAGAAATAAACTTGCATTGAATTGCTTTTGAGTTTTCGTTCTCTGTTTTATTTTTGTTTAATGCTATTTTTGTGTTGTTAAATCATACAAAATAAATATACGAACAACATAGGAAAATTGCTTTAATGCATCTGTATCTACATCCAACTTTCAAATAGAGTCAAATTTTATAACGTAGTAAAACAAATAAAATAAAAAAATATGCAAAGGTCTTGG
The DNA here is from genome assembly GCA_000787095.1 of Periophthalmodon schlosseri. NCBI lineage: Eukaryota > Metazoa > Chordata > Actinopteri > Gobiiformes > Gobiidae > Periophthalmodon > Periophthalmodon schlosseri. Next base: position 24,140 of record KN472821.1, read on the forward strand.
AAGGAAAACAGTTTGGCCTGAAATGTCGCTCTGTAAATCCTTTTAACTACGTGACACGTTATAAAATATTCCAGTTAGTTTATTATAAAACATTTTGACTCCATAAGCCAGACTGTAAAAAGACACTTACGATATGTTTTTATTCCACAGCAAATTCCCACACAGGTGATACAACATTAGCGCGTTTACTTTTTGTCACGTTGCGCTTTTAATAAGGTGGCTGCTGATCTAAACATACATGAGCGTGCAGGAGGTGTGAAAATGCAACGCGCCCGGTGCACAAACACATGGGAGGAAGTGTGTCATGTTTGAACGCTGCTCTGTAAAGTGGCCCTGCTTCTTACTTTTAACCAGCCTGGCAGCTCGGTCCAGCTTAGCGAGAGCCAGGGGAGGAAGTCAACGCACCCCGTAGCCTCCCCTCTCCCTCTCTCTCTCCCTCTCCCTCCCTCTCTCTGTGGGATGAGGTCACTTCCTGTTGCTCCCAGAATCGACCAATCGGCGCTGGCCTCGGAGAGCCCCCGCCCCTCTGTGTCTGGGATATAGTTACAGAGCCACCAGGGACAGTAAGCCTCAGTCTGTCTCCACTGCTCTCCCAAAATGATCATCTATGTATTATTTATATCAAATCATTTGCCTTTTTTATGTGTTTTGGTAGGAACTTTTGTTAGATAGTCTAGTTTGGTCAGTGCATCTAGTCAAAACGGACTCACAAAAAGGTTTACAGAATCAAAAATCTCACACTCAGACCCTGTTAGCCAAACGCAACCAATCACGGCCTTTCACCTTTGTCTCTCAACCAATCACTTTCTAGGTAATATACTCTCTCAAAGCAGAGCCGGCCATCCTTACGTTTTAGCTGCACTGTTCTCCACCGCATCTCCAACGCAGCAGCAGAACCTCCAGCCACCTCAGCCTCTCCCTCTCCTCAAAAATCGTCCGTACTATTACATCATAGACTTACTGAGGTAAGCGTCAGACTTTACATCCTCTCTGAACTTACACTGGAAGCATCAGCAGCCAGAAATTTGACTGAAGTAAGAGTCCTGTTACTAATAATAATAGTCAAGCAGATGTAAAAAGTTAAGTAAATTCCAGAAAATGTCAAAGAAAAAGATTCTGAAACTAAGAAATAAAACAAAAGAATTTGAAAATAGATGCAGAATTTGGAACTATTATAAACTTTGGTGTAACTGAAAAATTCTGTATGATTCAAAACAACAACATATTAAAATGTAATATTACGAAGAAAAAATGTTAATATACTGATAGACTTGAAAATAAGAAGTAAATCCAAAATACTTGTATATAGAGTAAATGGTAAAATGTTTTACAAAAGGTAAAATAACAGGAGAAAGAATAAGAATAATACAGAAAATACTTGTATTTGTTTATTATTATTATTATT
>JACM01022606.1:0-10154 GCA_000787095.1 Periophthalmodon schlosseri
TCTAAACCAGGACTAAGCCAGGAGTAACTAAAGCATAACTAAAGTAGCACTAAACAAAGACTGAAGCAGGTCCTTTTTAGAGAGCTGTTTTTTCTGAATAATATTTTAATCTCTTAATCTCCTGTTTTTATCTGAGCCTCATCACAGGGTAAATCCGCTCAGTCCCAGCCTTTATTTCATTTTTTTCAAATCTATTTTTAGAAATTGCAGTATCCTCTTTGACCCCAGTGGTTTAAAAAATACTGAAAAAATATAGAATCTACATCCTCATTGTTTGCAGATATCAATACTAAAAACCTTTCCTGAATATCTTTAGAATGATGTTGAGCTGTATCTTTCACAAGTATAAGACACATAGACTAGTACACGCCCATGGACCACTATGGAACCTACCTGGACCACAGAGGGATTCAGCTAGTATATGCCCATGGATCAGGGAATATACTTGGACGATGTAAAGTCATATAAGGTCACATGGTAACATAAAACAAAGTACTAATTGTAAGTAATAATGTTGAAAATCACATTCTATTGTCTAATTACATTCTATTGTCTAAAGAAAGAGTGATTTTTTTTTATAATAGTGGTATCGGAATTGGTATCAAGTATCAAGTCTATTCCTTAGTATTGGAATCCAGTTTGAAATTTTTGTATCATGACATCACTAGTACAAGCAAGATGTCTGTGCAGTCCCTCAGTCGTCCAGGTCTGATACATAGTAGAAACCAAAGGTGAATCTGTCAACTGGACAAAAAGTTGTAGGACTGCAGAAGCGGCTTGGATGAGCAGTGAAACATCTTCACTCCTACAACTTTTTGTCCAATTAACAGATTTAACTTTGGCTTCTACTATAGTTCATGCAAGCTTAACGTTTCACTGCGTAACTTTTCCTCTTCACCATGGAGATGTTAATGTTTTACCTTGAATGTCCCAGAGTGAGGCAATAAACTGATTTGTTTTACATTTATTCAGTCGCAGGTGTCTATATTGTTCAAAAATCCATTGAAAAGCACATATTCTTACAGTGAGCGGGGTTGCCTCTCTACAGATCTGACCTGTGACTTGGCTTGGTAGCGTAACCTACTTGTGTCCATGGAGAAGGATGAGTTTAATACCATACCGTGTAACAGCAATAACATCATGGAGACAAGCATGAGTGGTTAGTTTTGTAGTTTTGGTCAAGTTTATAATGTTACTTCCTGGATGGACACAGGCAGCAGATGTGACATATATGTAAAGGTAATTCTATAACTGTTACCTAGCAACCATAAACAAATGACACAATAGTTCTGATTACAATAATACAAATAAATGACAACAGCTTTATTTAGTTAAATGAAGATTTAAAGTGTCAGAAACATGTCTTCCTTGTGCCTAAACTGTATGTGTTTTGGATGGAGTTTTCTGTGTTGATGACATAGACAGAGGGATTCTGTTTAACAACACAAAAATGCCTCCTCCTTGAACTGCCACCTTAACATAGTGGAGGGGTTTGAGCACCCGAATGATCCTGGGAGCTATGTTGTCAGGGGCTTCCTGCCTCTGGTAGGGTCATCCATGGCAAACAGGACCTGGGGGACGGGTCAGACTAAAAGCCTCAAAAGCCTCCCATGATGAGCATACAAACAAGACCAGCTACGTTGCCCGGAATGCCGTTACCGGGGCCCCACCCTGGAGCCAGGCCTGGGGTGGGTGCTCGACAGCGAGCGCCTGGTGGCCGGGCCTTTCCCCACGGGGCCCGGTCGGGCACAGCCCAAAGGGGTGGCATGGGGACGTCCTCCCCCACCACCTGCGGGAGGATCCATAAGCAGCCGGTGCAGAGAGATCTGGGCAGCAGGTTCTGAGCTTGTGCGGGAGGTTGAGTGAGACTAGATATAATTAGCCTCACCTCCACACACAGCTTGGGCTCTGGAACCCAACTTCTTGAGAGTGGCTGGAGTCTCCATTTCGCTGGCGTTGTCCGCGGGGAGCGGCGGTGAACTGGTGTGGGCTTGCTTATTGCCCCACAGCTCAGAGGGTACACAGGGTACTGGAGAGGAGAACCGGTAGTCGAACCTCGGATTCAGGCTAAGAGCTGTCCGGTCCCTGTATGACCGGAGCAGGAACTGTGTTCGCATTGCCGGCAGTAAGTCACACCTGTTTCCAGTGCATGTTGGACTCCGCCAGGACCTGCAGCAGGCATTGGGGCGGTTTGCAGCCGAGTGTGAAGCGGCTGGGATGATCCTCCAAATCCGAGGCCATGGTTCTCAACCGGAAAAAGGTGGCTTGGGTGGGGAGTCCCTGCCTCAAGTGGAGAAGTTCAAGTATCTCAGGGTCTTGTTCACGAGTGAGGGAAGGTAAACTTTGATAAATATTTAGCACAGGTTTTATCCTATCAAACCAAGTCAGAATACCAAAAATATGACTAAACTAGGACTATACCAGGATTAACCAGTACAAAACCAGTACTAAACCAGGACTAAACCACGTCTAACTCAGGACTAACAAGGACTAGACCAGAGCTAAATCAGAACTAACCAGGACTAAACTAGGAAAGAACCGGAACTAAACCAGGACTGAACCGGGGCTAACCAGAACTAAGCTAGGACTATACCAGAACTAAACCAGATATAATCAGGACTAACTAGAACTAAACAAGGACTAAACCAGGACTAACTAGGTCTAAACCAGTGATTACACCAGGACTAATCCAGGACTAACCAGGTCTAAACCAGGACTAAACCAGAAGTGAACCACAAAACCCTGTCATATGTGCTGTAATTGAAATTGTATTACAAATAGAACAAAGAGATAGAGACGTTTTAAAATCATGTCCAAACACAAACACATTATGAACATATCTGCAGCCTCTTGAATGTGAAAATAAATCTGAACATTTGGCATAAATGTCAAGTATTAAGTCTTTTTCTAGACTTATTTAAGTCTAGAAAAAGAACAATTCAAAGACACTTTGTTTTCATAATTAGTAGTAAACACACAAAGCCTTACACTGTGATCCATTTATAAAATACACATTCATTTAACAACAAATATTATACAAATATAACTTTATACTGCAATGTTCACAAAAGGAAAAATATACCACGTCATCAAACCAGGACTGCACCAGGTCTAAACTAGAACCTAACCCAGACTAAAACCAGGACTGAACAAGGTCTAAACCAGAACCTAACCCCGACTAAACCTGGACTAAAACCAGGACATAATCCGGACTAAACCAGAATAAAGCAGGACTAAACTATGACTAAACTAGGACTAATCTATGACAAAACCAGGACTCTACCAGAACTAAACCAGGTCTGAACCAGGACTGAACCAGGACTATGTCAGGACTCATTAGTTGAGATAATTATTTCAATGGATTTCCAATAACCATGTTAATCCATAACTTGAGTTCTGGTAAAGAGCTGCTAAATAAAAGCCACACTGCATCTCTGCTTTCGTAACCGTGACATCAATATTAATAATTAAAATATAATTAATAAAAAAGAGGGGGTTAAGAGGACAAGAGTTCCTATTGTTTGTGTATAGTCAGACGGAACGTAATGCCCAGGGTGTGTAGTCCGTGGTTCACAGTTCACAGTGCCTCGCACGCACAGGTATAAGGGTTAGGGTTATGGTATAGGAAAAATGGTAGCGGACAGGGGAGGTAGGAGTATGGATCTATAATAAGACCTAGATAAGACCTTCTATGTCCCAGGGCAAGATCAGCTAGTGGCTGCTCCACGTACTGCAGCTCCCAGGAACTTGGCACTGTGATCTATGGGAGAATTCCCACAGATCATAGTGCATTTTTTGAGAATTCAAACTGCCTGTGTTCTGATAGGGCATTCAGCTTTCACAAAGGGCAGATTTTGTAGGATTCTTCTGAATTTCCACAACATGAACTTTTTAAAACGCCTAGAAGTTAGCTTTGAAAGATTTAGCCTAACCCCACTGTGAGCCCACGCTAGCTCTGCTCTGGCAGCCATCGCTCTGATTGGTCAGGACTGGTGACATGGTGGTATTCAGGAAGTAATGCAGTAAAACGCCACTTACTTTACTTTGTATTTAGTTACTGACCAACACTGCATGGGTATAACGTAGGGTATAGGGCGTAGGTTCTGGTCTGGGTTTACAGCAGTGTTCTCAAACTTTTCCACCATATTAACGAGTACCACCACATCTAAACCAGGTCTACTCCAGGTCTAATCTAGGACTAAACCCGGTCTAAAAGTGGACTACATCATTTCCACTGCAGTTTTCATTTAATTTATCTTTATTTATACAGGGAGATGCCCCAGAGTACCAGACTCAGTTTATCATGAGCGCCCTGTTATAATACAAAACAAACAAGACAAAAAACTGCATAGGTTCATTTAAAACTTTCAGGGGCAGGTGTGATTATAAATATTTATCACCAGATTATTCAATGCATTAGTGGCACCAAATGATCCAAAGAAGGACAGAAGAGTGGATCAAATTAACTCTGAAGAGCTGTCCCAGTACCACCTGAAGGAGCTGTACCACATGTTGAGAAACATTGATTTAGGGCTGAGGCTTTAGGGTTTTGGGGGTAGGGTTTTGGTTAGTTCATAAGGCGCACTCCATCTTGGCTCTTTGCCTTTGCTCCATGTCCATATAAAGTTAGGATGTAGTGACTCTAAATGTTCAGCATTTTGTTACGTTAACCAGATTAAGTGTTCCTAACCCGAACCTTAACCATAACCTGAGATATTATTTAGGTAAAAAATAATGGCGGACATTTTAGGAGGTAAGCTGTAGGGGTCAGGGTGCAGGTTTGGTCATAAGGATGTCTCCATCCATAGAATGTATGGACATAGCTAACCTGCTAGCCGCTGCGTTCCAAACAGGAAGTAAGCATGGGTGCACTTCCGGCCCATCAACTCTGGCTCCAATTCACTTTCTATTGAAAAAACGTGGCCCCCCTCATTGTAACTGCTGCAGTCAGACTTGTCATTTTGGTCTTAAAATGTTCGTATTAGCCCGCTCTACATGATCCTCGTGGTTTTATTTCACTAAATCAAGATATGAACATTAATGACAGGCCAATCAGGGGCCTTCCTTCGAGGAGGTCACTCCTGCTGCCGTTAGCAACAGGTTTAGTTGAAAGTTATCACAGCTTGTTGCTAAGCGCCCGCTCCCTGGAGGAGCGCTCTATCTTGGCTCCATTTGTCGAGGTTAGAGGGTATTAAGTTAGGGCTTAGTAGGTAGGCCATAGGACGTAGGATTTAGGGTTAAGAGGTAGGATTTGGGGTTTAGGTTGTTCAGAAGGAGCTCTCCATCTTGCTCTGCTCCTGTTTCCCGTTGCTGTGTGGTGTGACAGACAGCACTAGCTCCATCTCCTGAGCGACCGGAGGCAGAGGCAGGTGGTTGATTTTGGCGAAGCTTCGGCTGATATCCATAAATGTTTTGTTTTTTGTTTCAGGGAGAACGATGAACAGGAAGAGAGACCCAAGAACACAGACAGCCACGAAGACCAGGAACGCATAGGTCTGCAGCGCCTCCTAGAGAAGAACAGAGGAACAGCACATTAGAGCAGTGCCTCCTACAGAAGAACAGTGGTACAGGTCAGAGAGGTGATGTATTCAGCATTATCCAGCATTATTAGTGCTAATTCCATCGGCTAATAGTTTTCATCAATGTTATATTTTCTGATTAAAATTAAATCAAAATTAGGGGTGGGAATTAACGAATGAATTATTGCAAAACCTGAAAAAAATGACATTGATGCTCATCCAAGCTGCTTCTTCAGTTCTCAGAACAGAAATAGAAACAGGACAAAGTTATGATCTGGCACCACTTTAAAAGAACTACAGCTGAATGAACCTCAATAAAACATAAACAAAGACTTCATTCACGATGAACAAATACTTTATTAAGAAAGATTCAGGCTCAGGCACTTAGCTTCATAAAGTAGTTAAGACTGAGCCATTCTTAATAAACTGTTCAATATCAGATAAAATTTTTATTTGGATTAGACAAAACGGTTTATGTGCTCTGAGTTACATTTGGATTAGACAAAACGGTTTATGTGCTCTGAGTTACAAGCTACAATAACAGCAAAAATATAAAATAAAATCAAAATTATGAACTGAACCAGGAAGATGGTTTATCATAAATATGTCCAAGAAGACATGATGAAAACTACATTAGACACAGACCAGACCCACACCTGTGCACCTCACACACCTGTGTCTCTGAAACTAGACACACACACATCAACATGCACACGTGCACACACACACACACGTACATACACACACATGCACACGCACACGTGCACACACATGTGCACACACATGCACACATGCACACCTGTGCCTCCCGAACTGGGTCATCTTCACTATTTGAAAAAATCCCCCACATCTGTCTCTCTGTTGTGGCTGATAAACAAGATGCAAGGCACATAGATGAAGGTTAAAGGGCCATGTTACTCTATTCTCTGATCTATGTTATAATGTTGTTTCCTCATCACAAACATACCTGCATTTGGGTTGTTGTTGTGGGTTGAGTTGTTTCATTCACACATGTTTAACACAAACCCTGCATATTTAGGCTGAGTTCTTCTCCCAAACAGAAAACACTGTTTGAGGTGTAATGTGGTAATACTGGAAATGCTAAACTGTGTTTTTAAACTCCATACACCTTCATTAGAATTATCTGGATGATTTCAGTCCTGGAATTGCCAATCTCTACTGAACAAAAGGTAAAAGGAGCTGTTAACTACCACTATTACATGACATCACAAGGTGCAACAGAGCATTTTGAGCTTTGATTAATAACAAAGGGACTCAAGTAAATGTAACTAGAACACACATCTGGTTCCAAAATTTTGTGGATCATAAGTTTGTAGATTTCTTTAAATTAGACCTATTGTGTTCGTGTGTGCTTTATAGTTGTAATCTACAATCATTATGTAATAATTGCCCAATGGGAGCTGACGTCACCATAAACATCATCACAACAAAGCGCCACATGCCGTCAGCGCCCCCTATGAATAGCTGCACATCACACTAGCGAGCAGCCCATTTTTTTCCATTTGTACCAAAATGACTATGTGACACTACCGAATCCTCACAGTGGACGTGTACGTCACAGTGGGCGTGTACATCACAGTGGGCGTGTACATCACAGTGGGCGTGTACATCACAGTGGGCATGTACGGGTGGAGGTGAAAACAAGGGCAGATCGGAGGAATGATGTCTTGAGAATAAAGATTACTCAAACATGAATCACTCCAAATATAACTGTTGTGGAAAACTTACAATTGTAGATGAAAAGTGATCCATTTGCGAAGCCCGGTAAGTTTTGAAATACAAAAAAGGTTTATTCTTTGTTACAGCAGATACAGACAGGACAGGGCCCTGACCTGCTCTGGCCACAGACTGGTAGCGTCCCAAGTCTCTCTGAGTCTCTCCCCTACAGCATCTCTGCACTTGGTCCTTAGTCTCCCCCCCAGAGCATCTGAGCTCTGAGTATTTATAGCAGAATGACAAAGCTACATACATTTCAAAGCAGAGTGACATTTGTTTCACACCCATGAGATAATGACTTTTTACACTTAGACAGGTAGAACAACAGGAGTTTCCTGTGGGATGGAGACAGAGCCTTCACACATGTTAATGTCTGGTCTGGGCCTGACAGACTGACACATATCAAATGCATTTAAAGACATATGAATATTTTCTTCACAACATGAACATACTTAAATTTCCATCACATAAAGTCAGAGGGTCAATGAGAAGGAAAAGACTACAACATGGTTAAAGCTCTGAAAAGTCCGATTTGTAGAATAGGTCTGCTTTAAAGTTTGAAACTGTGATATATGCTATGCTCCCCACCTCATATGGTAATAATAACGTCTGTAAAAACCAGGTGACCAAAGTGTTGAACCAAGACAAAACAAGAAGTAAAAATATACAGTAAAAATATCCACAGGGAGCAGAGACACAGAACACACACTGTTTATGAAATCTTACTGTCCTTTCAACTGACAACAATCACATCTGTGGGGTTGAATAATGGCTCTACTTTCAGAAGCTATATTGACAGAGGAGACATTTTTGTTTCATGTGGATAGTCCCAGTAATTACAGAGATATTAATCCAGTGGCGGGCCATGCATTTCACCCTTGGGCCTTCAGTGACGTACCATTTACACATTACATCACCTCAGTATAGGCTAGTCAAGCAACACTTAATTTCAGGAGCATTTAAAACCAATAAGCTGCATTTCATTCACAGTAGGAAACTAAGTTCACAGATACAGTCCAAAATTTAAAACAAAAATGTGATTTAAAGATGCCAAACAAAATGCCACCAAAATTACGCTGTGTGAGCTTAAACAAGTCTGTCCAATAAATTGCGCAATGTCGCCGTTTCATAAAAGACACCAACCAGACAATAACAAAACAAACTATTCTTTGAAAATAATAAATAAACAAATAAAAAAATAAACAAATCATTTGCATTATTTGACAATAGGCTCTACAACAGCAAATAACTGAAAATGTGGCGCAGCTGAGATTGAACGAACTTTAGTGCAGTTTTAACTGAGGTGACTTCAATGCACCACGTTATTGACATAATAAACTCACTTTTTCATAGTGGAGCTCCGTCTTCCTGCCTGTTCGCTGAGCTGCAGGTCCACTCTAGTGTCTCCAAATGTTTTTAAACGCACTGTAGCCTGTAAGTGCCCAGCCGCACAACAACAGTACAATTTGCAGCGTTTCTCAGAAGCTGTGAGCCACGGGTACCGTTCATAGTTGCTGGGACAGGTTAGCTAGCGCGGGGGTTGGCCAAACTCTTCCATCTTTTCGTGAAAAGCCTGTCTTGAAAATGGCGTAGAAAGTATATCTGCAACCAGATCAATCTTTCTTCTCCTCCTTCAGCCACTATGGGTTAAAATACTGCAATATCTGTTGGATGTCCGGGTTTAGTTGTTCGATATTCTGGAAACTGCGGCCTTGCCAGGCTCGAGCAAGTTTTTTAACCAATCACAGGACACATACATGTCCAGTTCAGCATAGGACCTTCTAGCTGGCCCTGGTTTGCAGAATCGAGATCTGATTGGCTATTGAAACTGACTGACTGACTGTCTGTGTCTACTTACACTAGACGGGGCCTGCTCTGTTTATTCTGAAGGCCCCAGGCAAATAAAATTTGCCTGACAACACAAGCTGCTGAAATATAATTGGATAAAAACTCTACCACAATAAATAACACTGGAAATCACTCAACTAAGTGAATATAATATAATATAATAATAAGGAGAACAGAGAATAGATAATATTTTTGTTTGCATATTTATGAAAATAAAATAAAATAAATTCACTTTTCTGAGTATGTTTAGGCCAGCAGAGAAGGCCTTGCTGGCCCTGACGGGCAACCACTGTATTAACCATAAACCAGGTCAACACATCTGTAATCTGACAGTTACACCTGAGAATTCTGACCTGTCTCCAACTCAGTTTTAATAATAGTAATAGTGACAGAAATGTTATGTACAACCTTATACAAGTTGAAAAATGTTTGATTTTGAATGTAATGACCAAATAAAATAAACTAACCAAATAGTACAGACCCCATACTTTTACGCTTACTTGATTAATATATTGTATTTATTTATTTATTTATTTATTTGGTTGGGACATTGCACATTAATGAACATGACATGAAACAACACAAATAAACACGGCAGATTATAGCCAAAGGCTAATTTCCACCCGTCCAAAGTCCAAGGGGCTGGGGTCACAAAAGGGTCAAAACAATAATAATTTAAAAAAAAATAAAAAATGCACACTACACTCATTGCACATTCCACACATTGCACATTCCACTCATTACACAATTACACAGTTCCCATTATTGAACCATCCAAGATATTGCACATTCCACTCACTGCACAGTTCCCATAATTGCAGATTATATTCATTGCACAGTTCCCATTATTGCACCATACAAAGTATTGCACATTCTATTCATTACACAGTCCTCATCATTTTCAGTCAGTTGGCCACCCATTCAAGACATTTACATTTTAAACCCACCCTCTTCATATTTTGCCAAAACATGCAAATATGTCTCTATAGAAAAGTTAAAATCACGTTGCCACTATAAACACGAGAACAAAATTGTTGGTACCCTTCGGTT
>KN472824.1:0-15953 GCA_000787095.1 Periophthalmodon schlosseri
CGCTGAACCTTAATATTTGCTGTAGTTCTATCTGCAGATTATGAAATGAACTCACTCTGTGGAAACACAGCATGGAGCAGTTAGCTTTGATTGGATATGGAGCACTAAGCCCTGCCTCAGTCAGGAAACCATTAACTTGCCCTACACTTGCTACTCTACTAAAACACCTTGCTATTTGTGAATGAGATGAGAGCAAAATCACTTTTAATCTCAATATTACTCAGATTACACAAGTTTATTTGAGCCTATTAGAAGTAAATTCAGTCGTTTAAGGGCCTGTACCTAATTTTGGGTGCGCTGTGGTGAAAGCTGCTAAATAAGAATAACTGTAAAATATAATCTGTTCATTTTACATAGCATTTCACTGGTAATAACTAATGCAGAAGCTACTCAGGGTCACCTTTTTACATCCACCCAGGCACATTGTTACTAAGAATCACGGGAAATCAATTACCCAGTGCTATACCAGACACTTGACTGCATGACAATATCTCAGACAATAGTTTTTTTGCCAAGGTGCAATATCACAGCGACAGAAAGGACATTTAAAAGGCAACAAAAAAACAAAAACAAAAAACCTAATTGAAGTGTATATGTCTGTGTGTAGCTGGCGGTGCGTCGGCGTCAGGAGGAGCAGGACAAGCTGGTGGCTGCGGTGGTGAGCTCAGAGACAGAGCAGCTCAAACGCTTCGAGGAGCTGATGGAGCTGAAGCAGAGACAAGACCTGCAGAGCGTACAAGACATGATGGACAGAGAGTGAGTGCACACATGCAGCACGTCTGTGTTAGCTTCACACTGGAGCAGAGGGTTCTACTTGTAGTCCAGTTATAACATACAGGACCACATTTGACTCCAGAGTACATTGGAACAAATTACATCCTCAGGAGTTTATGTTCGGACATCGTGCTCGTCTAAAGCATAAATCATGACAAAAAATAATGAGCTCATCATAAATTGTTTGTCAATGATATATTTATAAAACTTACCAAAAAAAATGTTTGTAAAAGTAATTTTGAATGGTAATATTTGTATGAGCTATATCAGTCATACATCTGCTAATCCATTATCAAAATATTGATAATGCCTGTGTAGGTTTCGTCCAGTTGTTCTGGTTTCCCCTACCACTAAAAACATGTACAATAGTCTCCTCTGGGGCCAGGACTCCCCTGGAAAAGAGTTTCTTAATCTCAGCAGGATTATCGTGGTTAAATAAAGGTTAATAAAATAAATAAAAGGTAAATTATGTAATTAACACATGTAATGTAACATTAAATAAATGCATAGATTTATTAATAAACACAATTTTATTCATTTCAGAACAAAAGAAAGCATCGGGCGACAAGAAAAACTTAAAGAGGAACAGCGGCATCGAACAAAGGTATGAGACCATTTTTATGTAATTTAAGGTGGCTTCGATTAACAAGTTCTAGTGAATGAAACAAAACACGACTCTGCAGTAAAGCATCAGTAAATTGGTTAATTACCTAGTTACCCTGCAACAATACATAAAAACGTCTTCACCCGTACTTTGTCAAACTGTCATTACTCCCTCAGATCTTAAACCTGCGGCTCCGCGAGGCCGAGCAGCAGAGACTGAGAGAGGCGGAGCTGGAGAGACAGAGGCAGGCTGAGGGCAGGGAGCGTCTTCGGACCCTAAACTCCATCCAGGAAGAAGTCTTACAGCTCAACCAGGTCCTCAACCAGGCCCTGAACACCCCCAAAGACCCCAAAGACCCCAGCACCCAAGTCCTCGTACAGAGCCTGGCTGTACTGTGCCAGAGAGGGAACCAACTCTGCTCCCAGGTGTCCGAGGTGGTCCGGAAAACTGCGGAGGTATGGGATTAGAGTCCTTGTTAATCTTTGCTAGCGAGAACTTGCTAGAGTCCTCAAACTGAGACTAACCATTAAAACTATTAGATTAGACTTTAAATGTAGTGTACTATATAAGTCTTTAAGTTAAATCAACATTTTTGTGTGTGTTTTTTGCACAGATTCTAGCCAAAATGGTTATTGTCACATCTCTACTGCCTTTATAGATAAATTGGTGGTTTTCAGATTCTAGAATTTGATGATTTGGTCATAGTCCCAGACGGGGGGCAAGAGACAGACGTCCATATTGATTACATTGTACTTTCCTTTGAGATATCACAAATGTCAACATCTATAAGTGACTAGACCCTAGAATATTACGCAATACGTTGCATTTTAACAATATTTATTTTTAGCTGCCTCCATCTGCAATAAACATTGGCCCATAGAATGTTGTGGTGTCATGTGAAACCCAGCAATAGTGGACAAGTACTACACTGTACAGAGAAAATGAAATAGGATTTGAAGATCCCTACAACATCTTATCTCATCTTATGTAGCCTTTTTAAAGGGGTAGTATGTAAGTTTTTAGGTGGAGGGTCCGAAACTTTCTTTTCTCCATAATGATGATATTGTGTTACCTGAAATGTTTCACAGAATGGCATAAAACTTGGCAATCTCCTTGGAGACGAGCAAGTAACACCACCCAAACTAGTGTTTTTGGCATTAAAACACATCTTTTTCATATGGATGATATACAAGTTTAGAGCTGTGGAAATTCCAGTCAAAGAAATAAGATCTCCATGAGTGAAGCAGGTGGAGGACCCGCCACCAGAAAAGTTGCATAGTGCACCTTTTTATTCATCAATCTAGGCATAGACCATGAGAAGAACTGAAATGAACTGTCTCCAACATGTCTGCAATGGTACATAAAGCCCAGGATTAACACCAGCTTCATAGTACTGCATATTGTCACTTATCAAAGTTTACCCTAGCACATTCTCATCAACTTTTACTTTTATTTTTTTTGTGTTCAGGGCGATTTCCCGAGTGTGGAGGACATGACCATAGCAGAACGAGCCCTCCACAACATGAGAGCTCTGATCCATCAGCAGCAAGAGGAAGTGAGCAGAGCCGAGGAGAAGAAGAAGAAAGAGGCAGAGCTGGAGGAACAGAGGAAGAAAGAGGCAGAGCTAAAGGCTAAACAGGAAGCAGAGAAGAAGGCAGCAGAGACTGCCAAAGAGAAAGCCAAGAGAACAGGTGAGTCAAGAAGATAGAAGGCGTACTTAAGATGAGCAAGGAGGTGAAGGCGGACGGTCCTACAATACCGTTATGCCGGCCCTGGTAAGATCGTGGGATCAAGGAACCTCACAATGCAGATAAAGGCAAAGAAAAAGCAACTGCAGCTGCCTTCACACGCCTGCATGGAGTACAAAACCTAAATGTACGATGTGACATGCAGTGCTGTTTAACATGTGTGGGGACTGACTGCTCGTTGGACCCAACCTGTTTTGTTGAAACATTCTGCAGCATTCCTCCCCCCTTATTTCTCACCTTTCTACTTTTATATCATTATAGATGTGTAAAATCACACAGAAAGGCCCAGGGTGTTGTCCACAGACAACATTGTTAATATGATTTTAATGAGCTAAATGTCATTTTCCCCACAGATCAAGCCTTAAACGTGCAAACTTTATAGTGAGGTAAGCTCTAGCTATTCAAAACTTTACAAACCTTTTATCAAAATGGGCTCCTCGCTGCTGTGAATTGCTGTTAGAAAGACACAGAGCTCATAGTATAGTCCTTTGTTGTGGTAACATTCAGACTTTGAAGGTAAACATAAAATAAAAAACTGAGAAATGAAAAGTCATGAATTACACGTGTGATCGATAAACACTCCAGACAAAAGCATTAATGTCCTCTATAGCTTTAAATGACAGTATTGTTGTCCACTCTCAGGGCTGCAGAGCCTCCCAGAAGACTCCACTCTGAAATGGTTCAAAGAGCTCCAGGACTCTGCCGATGCTGTGGCCCAGTCCTTTGAAGAGTTGTCCTCCACCAAAGATGCCAAGGTTTGGACTTTACAATCTTTTTCTATTTGGTTATATCATGTTTTTTTTCTTGATCAATGAAACAGCTGTGCCCTTTTTTCACAAAGCTAAAGGGGACATATTGTCTAAAATGTACTTTTATGAACTTTTAACCATGTCATAACTGTGTTTCAATTAACCCATGAGTAATGCAATTTGTGTTGACTTTTGTGTGTGCAGAAATTACAAATAAAAACAAGTCATTGAAAATCTGCCAATTGTGAAATGCCACTATGATTGGTTACGACGGCCCCAAATCACATTGCTATTGACCACTGCTTAGATAATGTTAGTTCAATCTAGAGAAACTAATATTCTTATGGAGGTCTGTGCATTGTATAGACAGTGTCTGCATTTATAGTTACTTAATACCTTATATTTTGAACTTGAAATATTGAGAGATTGGTGGCTGTGGATAAAAAAAAAAACTGCATCAGCCATGAAAACCCCATATGGGTCGGTCTCTAGTTCAATCCTGCTGTTAGATATGGTTTAATCTTTCTTCAGAAGTCAAAATCTTAACATTGTTCATTCATTGAAGACATACCTGTAGTTGCATTTAGCTTTGTTTATGCTGGTTTCCTTAATCGTCTGTAAAAAGTCCTTTGCCTCTGAGCCTCACCAAATACTCAGTTTGGGATTGCTGGGATTGTAATGTCATAGATAGAAGCGCTGTGCAGTTTTTAAGTCCATAAATAATGGCCAGACACTGTTTTTCAAGCACGTCTGCTGTCAAATTGTGTGCATTATTGTCGTGTCCTTACATTAACATGTCCGGACATGTTCCTCATTACTTGTTTTGGCTGTGGTAATTTCCTCTGCTGTCAGTAGATGACAGAAAATTATCTTCATCTTTAGCTGCTATTTTAAGTTTTAAATCATGAAATGCCAAAGCAAAGGTACTCAAGGCCAATATACAAATAGTATGTAATATTTGTTCTTTAACTGATTCTACAGAATCAAATCTAACAAATTTCAGTTTTTGTCCCACAGTTGAAGAAACTGAAGTTGAATTTACTGAAGGCGTCTGTGATCCCCGTGAGTCAGATCTCCACCAACTCCGGCTCCCACCTCCGTGAAATCTTTGACAAAATCGACAAACTGCTGACCGGCAAAATGGTGCAGTCCGGAGGGATGTCTGTGTCCACAACGCATCACCCGCAGGGACACCAGTTCGCCTGCTATAAACTCGCCGAGAAGTTTGTGGTGAGTCATATTTACTTTTCACTTAGGCTTAGTTTGCTCTTTTCTAAGGCTTTTAGTCCTTGAGTTGAGTAATCGGTTGATGGTGTCTTAGTCAACCAAAATTAGTCGAGTATTATTAGTAAAATTAGTAATAATTTTATTATAATAATAAAATTAGTAATAATTTTATTATAAGGATTTATATGAGCAGAAAGGAAATGATGAGTGAGTTAGCTGGAGCTTTGGGAATAAACCATGAGTTTAAACAACCTTTTTACATATAAGTACAGTTTTGGTATAGAGTAAATTATCACATTTTTACATGGCGCTGAAAGCGCTTTACATCAAGGAATCACTTACCCATTCACACACATTCATACACCGGTGTATGCAGTGTACCCCTTTTTAGCCGACTAATCAATCTACAGGACATGTCTGTAATCGACCAAGAATTGTTTTAGTCGACCACAGCAGCCCTACAAATTTCTTCAGATCTGGGTTAGTTCAAATACAATTCTGGCTTGTTTTGGGATGAGTTCACACTTGCAGATTAGACAATCCATCAAAATTGTGGATAAACTAGAACTAAGTTTGCAACTAAACCTAGACCAGACCAAAAAATAACCAGAACACAAACGGGAGGATATGATGAAGTTTATAAGACATCCAGGTGGGATATCTCCAAAATAGTCAGACTATAACTGCTGGATCAACTCCGTTTGTAAGCCGACCTTTTGCTGTTAACCAAGCATCTTCTTCAGGCCTTTAAGTGGAACTAAGCACTGAATCAACTTTTTTGCTACCAAACTGTGTATATGGTGTTAGTTTTATCTACTGCTCTTAGTCATTTTTGGCAGTTTTAGTGCAAACTAGGTAAATTTGCAGTTTTGTGGTGAAAAACATCTAAGAGTGTGTGCTGCATCCAGTGGCCACTGCGATTTCAAGTACTATGTGACATCACACAGGACTGTTTCTGATTACAAAAACTTGGCTGCAGGGGCGGAGTTTGAAGTGTGGATAACTCTTGGACCAATCACACTCCTCACTCTCCCCTAGTCCTCCAGGTACCTCCCAGTTTAGTAGCTCTAGTTGAAATGTGGTTGTGGGCGTAGTTTAGGTGTTTACTCTCACTGTAAGTTGTTGACTGTGAATTCCAAACAGGTGTGTCCATTGAGTAAAAATAGGATTATTGTTTATGTCCAGGTTTGGTCCTAGTTTGGTCTGTACCCATAGGTTTAAACCTTACTGAATTCTGGTTTAGTCCTCTCTCTCTTTTTTTTTTTTTTTACCCCCTTCCAGTTTTGGCATGGACAAGTGATTTCAAAAGTTCTTCTTGGTCTAGTTGTGACCTGCTTTAATTTACTTGCTAAATGTACTAATTTAAAATACTGTTTTAGTTCTTACCACATGTCTTGGTTCCAAACAAATTGCAATTTTTCTAACAAGCATTGCGATTATGATTTGCAATGTATGTTTGATGTATTTTAAACCCGTCCTGCAGCATTAACATTTGAGAGAAAACATCTGAACTGCTACACTAATACAAAACTCTCATTCACTTCAGAACAAGTTAGTAGAAGTTTATATTACTGGGTTAATTGGTTTTATACATGGATAATTAGGGGTTTTTTTGCGAAGTAAATTATGTTGGCTAAATAACATAGCTTGCCATTTCCTAATTGCAACTATTCAAATTGCAATTTTGATTCAGTTGCAATATGTCTTGCAGCCCAATATACAACTAAAAATCAATTTCAATACTTAAATTTTCAATCCAGAAACAAGGTGAGGAGGAGGTAGCGGCTCACTTCGAAGCGGCCTTCCCAATCGCGGCGGTGGCCTCGGGGATCTGGGAGCAGCACCCCATTGTTGGAGACCTGTTCCTGGCTCACCTCCACAGGAAGTGCCCCTTCTCCATCCCCTTCAACCCCCGCAGGAAGGACGCAGCCTCGGACCTGGAGCACCAGAGGTCAGACAATGGGGGGCAGTCACCGGGTAGACGATGGAGGGCACAGGCCAATGATAGTCTAAGGGAGATTGACTGATTGTTTTGGATAGAAAGTGCCAAATAGAAAATCCACTTATGTTGAACCTGATGATTTTTTTTTTTTATGGGGATTGGCTCCACAAATTTATAATTTTAATCTCATGGCTTAAAGGCGCTGTACCTGATTTTGTCTTAAAAATGTGAAAAACCGAACTAGTTCATTTTAAACGGTTTGCAGTGGTTCAAAGTTATTCCTCACTTACCTTATGCATTCCGATCATCCTAATTATTCACTGTGATGAGTTTATCAGCGCTTTTCACAACTTTCAGAGGCCAGAGCGGAGTTTACTGTAACTGTGAAGTTCGCAACATTTAGCATGCTAGCAGCACACTTCCTGCTTTTCAGAGAATAAAACTCTTTATAATTAGACGCATAGAGCACACAGCCACCTTATTTTGACCTCAATACAATATATCTGTACTGGGGTAAGACAAATTTTGCTCATATGCATGAAAAAAATTAGATACGGGCTCTTTAACTATTACCATCCCATCTTTTGTCCTTCCGTGGCTCCTGTAGTTTTGATTGTCTGTTTGCCGTTGCAGGATGATGGGGTACCGTGTGGATGAGTCCAGTGGGCTGGAGACAGATGACAGTTTTCTGAAGCGCATGTCGGGGATGATCCGTCTCTATGCTGCCATCATCCAACTACGGTGGCCTTATGGGTCCCAACAAGGGGTACGTGCGCGATAGCCTATATGCATTCATCATATGTCAAAAATTAACATTGAGGGGGAGAGGAGGTAAGGAAGAGATTGCAACTGCATGACTCCATGGAAATAGAAAGTTATAACCATATTTCGGAACTATCCATGGAGATGGATGATAGTTATGCCAAAGGAGAAATATTTTCATGGAAACAAGCGAGAGGGGGCCATCCTCCAGGCCAAGTTTGTGGAAATGCAAGCCTGCTCAGAGTAAGGATGCATGTTTTTCAGTGCAATTAAAAAAAAAAAAAAAAAAAAAAAAAAAAAAAAAAAAAAATACTGAAAAAACATGCTTTTATTTTAGTCTGTTTCTTGACAAAAAAGTTGCATACTATTGCTTTAAGTTTTTGCCCACTTTATGATTAATGTCCCTATCTCCTTTGAATTTATTTTGTTCAAAACTGATATTTTTCCCACCTCTATCGCACTTAAATACTATGGATATTTTGACAGCATCTGAAATGGGGCTGCACAATATACTGCAAGGGAATTGGAATTGCAAGTATCAAATCAAAAAGGTTGAATTTATTTAGATAATAGTATATTTTGTTCTTTGCAGAGGACATTCTGTCTTTTAAAATCTTGTACCTGTAGTTCATACCTCTACAAACATGTTCTGAAATGCATGGGGTTCTTGTATTAATTCATCAGTTCAGATTTCAGTCTTCTCTTAAATGTTAATGCTCTTGGAGTTGTTTAAAATGTGCACTCTAAACACAATCATACTTTTGAAACATAAATCGCAAATCGGATCACAATACTTGTCAGACAAATTACAATTAGATTTTTTTTCGTAATTGTGCAGCTCGAATTTAAAACAAAGCATTTGTCTTTACAATGACATGTTTGTTGTTGTTGCAGCCTGCTCCCCACGGTCTGAACCACGGCTGGAGGTGGCTGGCTCAAATGCTCAACATGGAGCCGCAGAAGGACACCACGGCCACTCTGCTCTTCGACTTCCTGGAGGTGAGTCTCTTTGGTTCTCCCAATTAACATTGTTTCCTCACCAAAAACATACCTGACAGAAGCAGTTTGTATCAAGGTGGCTAAGCGGCGTGGTGTAGGAAATTTAAGTACTAACATAATCAGAATAAGTCTGATGAAGGTGTATAGATTTTCAAAACTACTTGCTTACATGGTTCAATAAGAAGCTCATGTTTTGAACAGGGAGTCCGATGAGGGTTACAAAATTGTTGCAAGAATAAAACAAAACCAAACTACAGACAGGGTTTTAATACAACAAGAGTCAAAGCAAGACAAGTAGAATGTTGGCAGGAATTGTATCCAAGACTTAAATTAAAAAATGTGTAAATATGACCTTACTGTGTTCCTAGACACGAGGTAAACATCTTCAAATCAAATGTTGCTTTTACTAATAACAGTTGTAATGATGATTTATTCTTAGTAACTAAACATTCCACATGATGTCGCATTTATTTATTTTATAATTTGGTGTCTTGGTTCTCAAGACGATTATCCAATGAGAAAGCGGAATGAGCCTCACGAGTCTCTCATTTGAGTTGCCAGTTTCAATGCTGCAGTTGCTTTAAACCTAAAATGACTCTCTCTGATCTGAATGGTCACTACCTAAACCCCAGCTCCTGCATCCAATCATGAAACAGCGCTAGTGGAGCCTCTGCAAGTTTAGGCACTGGCAACCCAGGTTCAGATGTGATTGTTGTACGTTTTGGGGTTTTTTTGTTTTTTTTTATTTTAAGGGCAACATACAGTTTCTTTAACCAAATTTGAACGCAAAGTGCCTTTTCTTGCATGTTTCAAATGTCTCTGTCTCTTCAGGTTTGTGGAAACGCTCTGATGAAACAGTACCAAGGCCAGTTCTGGAAACTCCTCCTGTTTTTAAAAGAGGAATACTTCCCCAGGTAAAAGAAGAAAATGTGTGAAAATATGTATTGTTTGAATATTTGTTAATATGTATTTTTTTCTTTGAGCAGAATTAAAGTAGCAACCAAAGATGGACAGATGGGATCACTCACCAGACTTGAACAATTTCTAGAGGTCAGAAAAAATGCATTTAAATGTGCAATTATGTCACATTTCTGGTGGAGTATCTGCCACCTGCTTGTCTCCATGGAGATGTTAGTGCTTGGGTTGGAATGTTCCATTGTATGGCATTAAATTAATTTATTTCCATGGACACAAGCAGGTAAGGTGGCAAGTTACAGGCCTGGGGTCTTATTTATAAAGCATTCCACCTGTCACTCTCAGAATCTTGGGAGACTGACCAGTAGGAGCAATGGATGGTCAAAGGTGTAAACCAACCTACCGTATTGACACATGATTTTTATTGCCATATCGCCCGGTCCTTCTTCAATATATTAATCATTTTCAAATCTTGTCTTTTTTACAGACTTCACTTCAGAACCGACAGATCAGCCCTCCAAAAGGTCAACTCACTTCAGCTTTCTGGAGATTGTGATCCAAAATAAATACAAAAAAAAATGAACTTGAAAAAGAACTAAGCCACTAAGTCATCCACCTCCTGTAAATATATGGAGGAAATTTACACATGTGACACTGTGGGACAACTTTTATTTATTAGAAAATTCACTATAGAAACCTCAAAACGACAACATTGTTTGAGAGATTGTGCAATTGAACCCCTGTAAAAATAATGTCTGGTAGTATCTTTACTCGATATCGGCGAGTACTCAAAATAAAGTAATCGTACTCGTTTTGGAAAAAGTGGTATTGGTGCATACCCTACATACTAATTATTGACCACGATGAGTTTATAAGTGCATTTCTCAACTTTCAGAGACCAGAGCAGGGTTTACTGTCACAGTAACGCTAACAACTAGCATTCTAACCGTGCACTTTCTGATTATCGGTCAATAAAACAGGACACAGCAGACTTATTTTGACCTCAAGAGCTGCTTATACAATATATCTGTACTGGGGCAAGACAAATACATGGGAAAATCTGGTACAGGCCCTTAAAGGCACTAAATGTATGAATGGAAATATGATTATTTTCAGATTGTATTATTTTTACCAGAATTTGCTGAGATGTGATCAGTGCTGTTGTGTTTTGTGTCTATATGAATCCTACACTGAACATATTTTTTGTATTTATTTTTATAGTTAGACCATGTTAAAACTAGGATGTACATGTGAATGACATAACGCGTGACTGAACTGTGCTTTGAGAGAAAAAATGATCTTTGGATGTTTTGCCAAAGTGTGAAATAAAACTCAATGGTTTTTTTATACACATGACTACCTACTTTGTTGTGGAAGTTTTGAAAAATGTATTTAACTAATGGATGCGATGTTTTCATTGGTTGAACCTCTGCTCCATCTGACTCTTTCCTCTGCATCCTGTACTCCGTCTGACCCTTTCCTCTGCATCCTCTGCTACATCTGGCCCTCACCTCTACATCCTGTGCTCCATCTGACCCTCTCCTCTGTATCCTCTGCTCTGTCTGATCCTCTCCTCTGCAGAGGGTCAGGTCATCATGAATTATATATACTTTTTTTTGTAAAAAGCCAAAATAGCTGATTGGGAAATGGGTATGGGAACAAAAAATACTGCTGTTTATTTGTCTAAAATAAATGCTTGTTGGTAAAAACAAGTGTATTTGTGGGGGGTGGCAAGTCTCCAGATCAATAGGAGGGAAAAAAAGGTTGGAAACCTCTACTCTAGGGCTCCTGTTACCTAGCAACTCTAACCTCACCCTCCTCTGTACCATATATTCACTGTCCCTCCTCTGTACCATATATACACTGTTGATGTCGAGTAAGGATTAGGTCAATCAATGAATGTATTGCAACAATTTTTTTATTAGAAGTAAAATGACAAATTATGAAATATTTTGAAATTAGTGTTAAATAGTTGTGGGGATGGATTAATATAGTGGGATCCTTGTCAGTAATATTAATAATCAGGTTAAACACAACACAAGTTCACGTTGTATTAAATAAAATACAATAGGATGAAATACAAAATTAATATCAAAACTGGCACAAAATATTAATCAAAATATGCATGTTGAATCTACAGTTGACGACTGAGTTTTTTTAGATGAAGACCCGTAGTAGTGGAGCAGTGGGTTCAAGTGCCTATGACAAGTTAGACTATCCATTTTACAAAAACACAGTTAAGATCATTATATTCAAGATTTGTCTAAAAATGTCACACTTTTTTCAGTTTAAAATTGTGCTTCCTGTTTGGAAATTATGGCCATTATGATCATGCTAGGGAATTCCATAACTGTTACCTAGCAACCATGTTGAAAGCTGGGCCATAACTCCACTAATGTACACAGAAATTATTATTTGACAGATAAAAATATAAGAAGCACCTTTATTTTGTTGAATTAGCGTTTAAAGTATCAGAAACAATACGTTTCTTAAGTGTAAATTGTGGACAGAATTTTCCCTTGTGTCTCTACTGCCTAGAATTGTTTACATATTTAAACATAATTTAAACATAACTTTTCTTTTCAAATTGTTTCTTGATTGGTGTAAAACTATAATTTATATCTACAAGGTTTTATCTCCGAACTTTAAGTGTACACCAACGAACCAGATGGTGATCGCTTCAAAAGACACTGCACTTTCTGTTGCCTTTAGAGTTGACGGTTGAGTTTTTGACATGAATTTGTTCACACACTTCGCATGTTCTAATATATAAAAGCCAATAGGACGAAATACAAAATTGTTATTAAAATCTGCACAAAATGCATGTTGAATCTATAGTTGATGATGGTTGAGTTTTCCTTGGCTCCATTCCTCCAGGCTAAATAAGGGCCAGGTTTTTGGAGTTGGAGGCCCGCTAAGAGTAAGGACACAGTTTTTTCTATGTTTTTCAGTGCAGTAAAAAGTTACATACTATGGCTTTTTAAAAAAAACACAAAAATCTTCCTATGTCCATTTTGTTGCCTTTAAACAGAATTGAGGATTGAGTTTTTGACATAAACTTGCTCCCAGATTTCGGCGCGGCACACGCAGAAAAAGGCCCATAGGTTACACAGGACACCGCGATCGAAAGGGTTCTGCTCCTCGGACATGTTCTTCAGATACGGGACGCGATGACGGGACATAAACTCCCACGTGGTGCAGTTCACTGAGGCCAGGTAAAGATGGCAGCCCAAAAGTATGAGAACCACCAGCGAAAAAACACCTACCACCAACAGCGCCCCCAACAGGAAAACGTGAACCTTGAACCAGTGCTCCCATGATGCAACAGAAGAGAAGCCAGACCTGAAAAAGACACAGATAGTGCTTAGAATAGGGATGTAACTAGTGTTACTAATACTAATACTTATTTCTGTAATGATGCATGTCAGCTATTGGTGAGTACATATTCTAATGTACCATCCCGATATTGTACTGTATTTTTCTGTGAAAGGGACCCACATATTTGATCCATAGCTGTTTACAGGCAATTTGGGCATATGAAAAGTAGTATCTATAAATTATAATAAATAATTACTTTGTTTTTGTTGCTTATATGGAAAAGAGTAACTTCTTTATGCAGTACATTTGGGACTGTGGTATTAAAATAACTTTAAAATGTGGAATTAGTTCTTTTAAACACCAAAATTAATTTTCTTTCTATAATTTTGATATACAGTGGATTATCATGTATAAAATAATAACTATTAGCCAGATAGTATAGCCAGATATTGATATTACCAGTATCGTGAGCCACGAACAGGCCTTGCTTGTTTTTTTGTTTTTCTAGCTACCATGAAGTAATATCCAAATCTCTTAGAAACAAGACAGGGACTGTGGCTACATGTGCGCTCTAATTAGATTAGTATCATCCATCCATTAGTATCATCCATCCATTTTCTTCTGCTTTATCCGGGGCCGGGTCGTGGAGGCAGCAGTTTCAGCAGGGAGGCCCAGACTTCCCTCTCCACATACACTTCCTCCAGCTCCGGGAGGATCCCGGGGCGTTCCCAGGCCAGCCGAGAGACATAGTCCCGCCAACGTGTCCTGGGTCTTCCCCAAGGTCTCCTCCTGGTGGGGCATGCCCGGAACACCTCCGTAGGGAGGAGTCCAGGAGGCGTCCTTTCGGGCCCAAAGCTCATGACCATAGGCGAGGGTAGGAACGTAGACTGAGAGCTTTGCCTTTCGACTCAGCTCCTTCTTCACCCTAACAGTCCGATACAGCACAGCGTCAGCATCACTGCCCCAATCCGCCTGTCAACCTCATGCTCCATCCTTCCCTCACTCGTGAACAAGACCCTGAGATACTTGAACTCCTTCACCTGTGGCTGGGACTCCCATCCAGAGAGGGCAAGCCACCTTTTTCCGGTCGAGAACCATGGCCTCGGATTTGGAGGAGCTGATTTTCATTCCAACCACTTCACACTTCAAACTGCCCCAGTGCCTGCTGCAGGTCCTGGTTCGATGAAGCCATCAGGACAACATCATCTGCAAACATCAGAGATGTGATCCTGTGGTCCCCAAACTGGACCCCCTCCGGCCCCTGACTGCCCCTAGAAATTCTGTCCATAAAAACAATGAACAGAACCGGTGACAAAGGGCAGCCCAGCAGAGTCCAACATGCACCGGGAACAGGTCTGACTTACAGCCTGCAATGCGAACACAGCTCCTGCTCCGGTCACACAGGGACCAGACAGCCCTTAGCAAAGGGCCTCGTACTCACGGAGCACCCCCCACAGGATACCACAAGGGACACGGTCGAATGCCTTCTCCAGATCCACAAAGCACATGTGGACTAGTTGGGCAAAACCACACTGCTCCTCCTGAATCTGAGGTTCGACAACCAGTTGGATTCTCCTCTCCAGCACCCTGGAATAGACCTTACTGAGGAGGCTGAGGAATGTCATTCCCCTGTAGCTGGAACACACCCTCCGGTCCCCCTTCTTAAACAGAGGGACCACCACCCCGGTCTGCCAGTTCAGATGTACTGTCCTCGACCGCCACGTGATGTTGCAGAGGCGTGTCAGCCAAGACAGCTCCACAACATCCAGAGACTTAAGATACTCAGGACGGATCATCCACCCCCGGAGCCTTACCACCGTGGGGCTTGCCAACCACCTCAGTCACTTCAGCCAGGGTGATGGATGAGTCCGCTTCCAGGTCCCCAGTCTCTGCTTCCTCCTCGGAAGACATGGCAGTGGGAATGAGGAGATCCACAAAGTATTCTTTCCACCGTCCAACAACACCCCCAGTTGAGGTCAGCAGATCTCCACCTGCACTGTAAACAATATTGGCGAAGCATTGCTTCCTCCTCCTGAGGCGTCGGATGGTTTGCCAGAATTTCTTTGAGGCCAATCGATAGCCCTCCTCCATGGCCTCCCTGAACTCCTCCCAACCCTGAGTTTTTGCTTCTGTGACTGCACGGGCTGCAGCACGCTTGGCCTGACAGTACCTGTCAGCTGCCTTAGGAGTCCCACAAGCCAACAAGGCCTGATGGGACTCCTGCTTCAGTCTGACGGCATCCCTTACCTCCAGCGTCCACCACCGGGTTTGCCACCGAGATGGGCACCAGTGACCTTGTGACCACAGCTATGAGCAGCTGCATCAACAATGGAGGTGGAGAACATAGCCCACTGAACACCCTACCGACAGAGGGCTCCACCAGACGTTCCCAACAGACCCTCACAATATGTTTGGGGCTGTCAGGTCTGTCCGGCTTCCTCCTCCACCAGTGGATCCAACTCACAACTAGGTGGTCTCTTTACCCGAGTGTCCAAGACACGCAGCTGGAGGTCAGAAGACACGACAACAAAGTCATTGACCTCCGACCTAGGGTGTCCTGGTGCCACGTGCACTGATGGACATCTTTGTGCTCGAACATGGTGTTCGGTATGGACAAACTGTGACTAGCACAGAAGTCCAATAACAAAACACCCCTCGGGTTCAGATCAGGGAGCGCGTTCTTCGCGATCACCCCTTTCCAGGTGTCACTGGGCACTGAAGTCCCTCAGTAGAACAACGGAGTCCCCGGTCAGTGCACTGTCCAGTACCCCTCCCAGGGACTCCAAGAAGGCCGGGTACTCTGCGCTGCTGTTCGGCCCGTAAGCCGACACAACAGTGAGAGACCTGTCCCCGACCCGAAGGCGCAGTGATGCGACCCTCTTGTTCAGTGGGGTGAACTCCAACACATGGCGGCT
>KN472824.1:15963-41083 GCA_000787095.1 Periophthalmodon schlosseri
CTGTGGGGCAATAAGCAAGCCCACACCAGCTCACCGCCTCTCCCCATGGGCAAAGGCCGAAAAGCGGGCGCTTGCATTTGAGCCCCAACCCGAGGCCTGGCTCCAGGGTGGGGCCCCGGCTACGCCATACTGGGCGATGTCACGGTCCTTGTTGTATAACTACGGTCACGGTTCTTGTTGTATAACTATTCCTAGATTATTATCAGATTTTTGGAATTATAAGACATGTAAACAACTAAATCATATGGTTTCTTTCTGATCATAGTCCCTCTTACTCACATCATACAGTCATTTACGGTTTACCTGTCATTTAAGTCATTTTGAATGTCCAGAAATCAGATAATAATCAGATTTTGTTGTGCATGTAAATATAGCCACTGCAATCCGTCATTCAACCAGGAGTGGTCCAATATAGATTAAGTTTCCATGGTAGTCATCTGGACATTGCAATCAAGATGTTTCGGCTCCCATCCTGCAGCCATTTTTGATGGTACTAGTTTGAGACAGCAGGATTTATACTACTCAACTAGTCAACTAAATCTTAGTCCCAAGGGAGTATTTTTAGAGTGAAACTGCCCTGACCTTGTTAATGTTTGTACAGTTTTAAACCCTGCCCTAGTGTCTCAAACCAGTACCAACATATTGAAAATGGCTTTTGGAGTCGAAACCTCTTAACTGCAAAAAACACTGTCCAGATGACTACCTCAGAAACATTCTCTACCACCAAATCTCTTGCTCCTATTTTGATAGCAATATAATGGGGAAGCAGTACTAGAGAAAAATTATTTTGCTACCAAAAAATTCTCAACAGGGATTAGGGATCTGGATTTAAAAGTTCACTCTGCTCACTTTATTATTTTTTGAAATAATACTGAGCAGAATATGCAACTACTACTGCATACACTTTGGTAGTACTTGGGCTTAGATACGTACAGAGCGATGTGAGTGGCCCAGAGCAGAGTGAGCAGCTGCACAGACAGGTAGACCACAAAGACACGGTGGTTTCTTTCTCCCACACAGTTACTGATCCAGGGACAGTGGTGATCGAAGCGACGCACACAGTGTCCACAAGAGGCACAGTGACGCGCTCTCATCGGCTGCTGCAATACAAACACGGGGGACACAAACTGAAAATGTAATAACTGAAAATGAAATAATCTAATACATTTCCGAAGCACTGCAGTGCAGTTATAAAAAAAGAACAGATTAGATGTCTTCTGTTTATCTTGCTAAGAAGTAAAGTAGGGTAGGGGCATGTAATATAGACAAAAATAAAAATCCTAATATTTTTGGGGGATCATTCCAATAATCAGTTGCCATTTTTTATATCCATCATGTAAATGTTCCTTTAAATGCCTTGGCTGAGGTTAAAGTAATTGAATACTTTTTTTTTTTTTTTTAAAGACTATACTTGCAACTGTTATACTATATTAGTTTTTATTATTATATTATTTTACTATAGATACTTGTCAAATCAAGAGCTTCAACATTGTCAACAATAACTGCCTGCCTAAACAAAATTATTGAAATTGCAATTACAGGGGGGGCAGATTATCAAAGTATTGATAATATTGTGAAGATTTGCACAATTTACATATCAAGTAAATTCATTATAGAATAAAGCAGATTAAAATGAAAAAGGAAAAAAAAACTTCCTTCAAAACTTGAAAAAAAGGTTACATTTCTACACTTTTGTGGAGAATTTTACATTTGTTTGATACTTGACACAATATTGTCTGAATAATTTGAAATACTCCCAAAAAATATTGAGATATTAATTTTGGTCAACATAACCCAACCCCTAACTCCAGTGTTTATCTCCATAAAACATATGCAAACGTATAATATAATCTAAGAAATTAATAGGTGATGGATGTAAGAGTCTCCAAAGATGGGAGTTACCAATAAAAAACAGTAACCACAGCGACGAACACGAGGCACTGATGAATCAGGAATCATCTGCTCTGTTTCTTCTGTTAAGACCTGAAAAACATTTTTTTTTACAGTGCAGTTTTTAGATAAGTGATTCTAATACAAATAATAATGTATAGTTTCTGACCTGAGCTGCATCTTTGAGTACAAACCCAGGGTCCATTAAAGAAACGGCAAAGTACAAAAGCACTGACAAAACAACAAGGAGGAAAAACACTATTGGAATCAGCAGCTCTCCTTGCTCCTCACAGCGACGCAGGTCTGAAAGCAAGAACAAAATTAAGGAATACTTTCACTCAAGTACTACTGCTAAGTACTACTACTACAACGTGGCCTGGTGGTGGAGTGTACACCCACTAATATGAAGGTTGGAGGTTTGGTGTCAGCTCTCACCAGTGTATGCTGTGTTTTATCCTTGGGTAAGACACTTCACCTATCTTTTCAGAATACGAAATTAATATGTTTATATGAAAGGGAGGACATACACACTCCACTAAAAGTTGCTTGACCCTAAGATCAACTCTGCCACAACCTTCATTTAGAGAGAACTCAAGCTCAACAATATATTTCCTCTAGTCGTCACTCTTCAGTTTTAAAATTGTGTCCAGTGGTGTGGCCGTTCAAATAATTTGACAGCCAAAAAATATACATACAAAAAACACACAATACAAAAAAGAACCAGGCTACTGGTTCAAATTGAAATACTTAAATTTACCACTACCACTATTTGCCTAGAATTAGAGGTTGGCAATATGGCAAAAAAAATAATATCACTATTTTCTTGGAGCCAGATTTTGACTTTATGATTTATACACACTTATACTCACTGTGATTGGTTAAATCCAGCTATTATATCCAGCTGGGATTTAAAGAGGGCCACCGATAGGAATAGTGGGTGTGATTGGATTTTTATCACCATATTGCCCAGCCCTACTTACAATGTCATTATATATTTATCAAGTAAAAGTAATTGTTGCTTCTACAAATGTATACCTACTATTTATCTGTTTCTTCATTTATTCACTCATCTCCATTTTTCCATTTGGGATTATTTGGGATTATTTTGGTTTACTCCAGGTTATTAATGGTTGTTATTCTGCTTTATACAATAAACAGCTATTAAACTCATACCGGTGTCGTGTAAGAACAAGATGAGGGTGATGGACCAGGTCAAAACTGTGTGCGCAGCCCGGACCCACAACCCGGACCGAAACACGCTCCGAACCATCTCATCCGAGCTAGAGTCCATCCAGGCTAACCGGATTTAAACTGCGATTTTAGACATTTTAAATCCGCATGCACCGCTTGTTATGTTGCCAAAATGTACAAAATTACGAGCAAACGTTTCCCCATAACGTCAAAGTATTTTCAAGGCAATAAAACCATACGATCAAGTTTAAAACCCATCCAAATGAACCGATTCATTTTTCTAATCTCGGGTGGTACTTCCTTATTTTCATTTTGCTACGGGCACTGACGAGGAACAAATGTGTTGACGGTGTGCGCATGCGCAGTGGGAATCGCAGAGCTTTGTTTTTTAGAGCTAGCATGGCGCTCAGCAAAACGTTTGGGCAAAAGCCGGTGAAATTTCAGCTGGAAGAGGATGGGGACTATTACATGATCGGCTCAGAGGTCGGTGTATAATGAGTTTATTAGAGTGAAATGACATCAGAGAGTTTTGATCGCATTAATGGGTGGGTTTTCTGTGACCGGTTTGGCTGCTAGCCGCTGGAGAGGCTAGGATGCTAACAGTAAAGATGTGTATCAAAATGGTTTTTAAATTATATTCTAGCCGTGAAAATCAATCTGTTCACGTTTCTGTTTCTAGTGTAAATAATATGGATATTATTATTTCAGAAAGTTGTAGGGTAAAACACAGTTCACTGATTATTGTTATTGTTATTGAGATGTATTATGAATCATATTATTTTAAAGTGTCCGGAGATAATAAATGATGCATTATACTTTTGAATAAATATAACTTCTAAAAAGATTAATTGTAAATTGAATAATAAATACTCTTCAGCATTTGTGTAGACTTTTTTTCCCTCTTCCCTTTGTTGTTCCACTGTAGTTTAGTATTTTTTGACAGACTTCTATTGATTTTCAGATTCTATCATTTGAGGTTGATGTATTGCAGCAACATTATGCAAAGCTAAACAAGCCAATATTCCTATTTCAAGTACAAGTACATGCTTTATGTATTGTGGCCGAATGTCTATTAAATAACATAGACAGTAGACACACACCAGAATGGCTTATAATGGAGAAAATTTCAGCATTTTTTGTATGTGTTTGTGTGTCCAGGTGGGTAACTACATGCGCATGTTCAGAGGCTCTTTGTACAAAAGGTACCCGTCATTATGGAGGAAACAGGCCTCCGTCGAAGAGCGAAAGAAGATTGTGGAGTCATCACATGGTCAGTGCAACTTTAACTTGACTATTAAGTTATAGTAATATTTTTAGTAAACAGTTCGCTCTGTAGGTCAAGTCCAACCTTCTATAAAAACCACATTGAAATATGGCTAATGGGTGATCATGATCAAAATCTGAAATAACTTTGTGACGATTTGACAATCTGAAGAGATGGTTCTATGATGTGTGTTTGACACAAGCCATCTACTTCTTTCAGTCGTTTTTTCTATTTGGTTAGTTTCCATCATGCTCTATGGGGATGTGAGGGGTGTAAGATTGGTCAGATGAAGTTGATAGCTTTAAATACTTTTATAAGGTAATCTTAAACTACTAATAGAGCCACTAATGGTGCACGCACACACACACACACACACACACACACACACACACATATGCCTGGTTTTATTCCTTGTTTAATCCCAGTTTAGTCTTGATGTTGACTTTGTTTGATGTGGTTTAATCCTGGTTTAATCCAATTTTATTTTTGAGTTTAGTTCCATATGTGATGCAGTATATGTGGAAGTGTGAACACACAAGAATCCTACTATTAATTTTTTTTTTTTTTTGCTGTATCGGCCATTCCTTTCTGGAAGAAGGCAAGTAACTTAAAGAGAGGATATTGAGAAGTCCTACTCCAGAGCCTTGTTGCAACTAACTTCTCGTGTCTCTACCTAGATATCTCTCAGTATATACACATTTAAATGGAGGTTATATGTTTCAGATCATGGATACACGCAATTGGCCACCAGTGTTACTCTGCTAAAAGCCTCGGAGGTGGAGGAGATTCTGGAAGGAAATGATGAGAAGTACAAAGCAGTATCTATTGCCGAGCCCCCAGCATATATCAGGTAGAACCCTTACTCTATTAAGAACACATTTAATATTTTATAATATATCTGTGTTGGAAGAACTGTTTGAATGTTTAAAAGGTAAATTAGTTACAAATAAAATAATAATAGTAATAGTAATTCATATATTTCATAGTATTTTTTTTCCTGATTACAAAATAGGTTTCTCATTTCAGTTCAGTGCAGTAAATTCAGTCTCATAAAGCATTTAAATATGACAGGTTAGATTACGCACTTCACTACATACATAGTTAACATCATTATATTAAAGGTGTTACTATAAAGTTTGCCTAGTTTTCTTCTAGATTTTAATTTTGGTGAAGTTTATCATTTTACTTCCTGGTTGGACATGAGCAGCAGATGTGACTGACAAATGTAGAGGTAATTCCATAACTGTTACCTAGCAACCATAATGTAAACAAGGGCCAAAAGTTAAATAGTTATGATTACGCTAATAGTAACAATAAAAGATAAAACCTTTATTTTGTAGAATCAATGTTTAAACTGTCATAAAAATGCCTTCCTTGCATGTAAATTGTCTCTGCATGTTGGATGGAATTTTCCATGTTGGTGACAGGTTTTAGAACACCTCGCTACTTCCTGTATTTTTGTACTTTTCATATCTCTTTTTTTTTCCACAAACTGCCACTTAACTGATGTGAAACTATGATAAATATTCACCACAGGTACTATCCCACCAAATCAAGTCAAAACATGAAAATTTGTCATATACACTTTAACACAGATATAACAGCAACAACAGGCACATTTGCAAAATATTGAATTAAATGACATATAAAGATGTAATAAAATAAAATAGAAAAACAGTCAAAAGTATTGTGCAGTCAGCTCTATTATAAACACTTCCTCATTACTTGCGTTGTAGGGAACAGAAGGCGAAGAGGAACAGCCAGTGGGTCCCTACTTTACCAAACAGCTCTCACCATCTAGACGCTGTGCCCTGCTCCACCACCATCAACCGCAGCCGGCTCGGACGCGACAAGAAGAGGACCTTCCCTCTCTGGTATGTGCTGGAGATATAAGGGCAGTCTGTAGAGGTCTGCCAAGTCAAACGTTGATCAATTAATTCAAATTAGGTCTGGGCAGTTTGGTGATAAAAATCGAATTGTGATCCTATTCCTGTGACGATTTGCTATTTTGATCAAAACAACACTTTTTTTCTCTTCATTGCAGCTCTATGCTAAAAAACACACTTTTTCCTGCCTTCACCTCCTATTGGTCAGAGTGAGAGAAAGATGGATTTAACCAATTACAATGAAGGATACAGTTTCAGAAGAAGCAGATGACTTAAGTTACCTCTTCAAGGCAATATAAAGATACTGACTGTAAATGAATGGTGATACAATCGAAATCATGATCTGGCTCCAGGAAAATCTTGATATTAATTTTTGGCATATCACCTACCCCTAATTCAAATATGGATTATGAAGTGAAAGGAGCTCTATGTAACTTTTCGGTTAGGGGTCCGCCACCTACTTGTTCCCATGGAGATATTGTTGCTTTGCCTGAAATTGACCACAATATGGATTTGAATGTAGTATCTCTATAGGATGTATTTAATTACACTTGTTTAATTGCTTAAATTAACTTTTAACATGCATTTGCGCTGTGAGCAGGGTCGCCTGTCCACAGATCTGACCTGTAATTGCCTGGTATTGTTACCTGCTTTTTCCCAAGGAGATGGATAAGCTTAATGTTAATGCTGTGGATCATACAAAAAAGCAATAACTTCTTCATGGTCACAAGCAGGTAGCTAACCCTCTACCAAAAATGTTACATAGCCCAACTTTAATTGTGCATCTGTCACATCTGTCAGATGATGACACCTGGATACGACTAAGATGAAAGATGAAAACGAATGGAAGGTTTTGGGGGAAACTATGTCTCTCTGTCTCTTGTAAAGTGAATTTAGCATAATCCTTGCTGTTACTAAAAATACTCTAATACTATGGTTTCTTTTTCTTTTTCAGTTTTGACGATCATGACCCAGCCGTCATCCATGAAAATGCCACTCAGCCTGAAGTCCTGGTCCCCATCCGCCTTGACATGGAGATCGAAGGACAGAAACTCAGAGACGCATTCACCTGGAACATGAATGGTAACTGCAGTATTTTATTACATACCAGAAATGATCAGGAACTTGATTAACCAGATAAAAAAGCATCACATTTGTGAGATTTTGTTTATTAAAGAATTGTGATTTCAGTGCAGTGTTGCTGTACTTTGCTGTACTTGTATTTAGACAATAGAATGTAATTTTCAGCAATAAATCGTAGTACTTTCTTTTATATTACCATGTGGCCTTATATCTGTGATCTCTGTTGTCCAGGTATGTTCCATAGTGGTCCATGGGCAAATACTAATCTTAAGTGGTCTTAGACTTGCTCCAGGAAAGGTTCATTTCTGTCCTGTGAATGTGACTTTTTTAGTATTGATACTTGCTCAAAAGAGTATCTAGTTTTGATACTAGTTTAAGTATCAATTAGTATCTGATTTTCGATACTTTTGACAACACTATTTCAATGGACATTGCCTTTGATGCTAGTTGTGACTGTTTTAATGATGGGTTTTAGAATACATTCATGCCTATGTCCAGTGGGAGGTGCTACAGATCTTTGTAAAATCAAATTTAAAACAAGTTCCTTTCCTATACCAAAGCAGCCAAATTTGTGTGGCTGTTATGGAATGACTGCGATTCTGGAAATGGGTGACAATTCATTCACCAACCCAAAGCATAGAATCTTAAAAATTTAATTCATCCACTGGAGCATAGCATGCTTTTGATCCACTGGGCAACACATTCACCGTCTTGTCACCAGTGTGCATATTAGTGTATGTTTGTGAATGTGACTTCTACTATTTGAACATTTTAAACTTTTGTTGACATTTCCTTTTAAGAAAATATTGCATGAAATAGTCTTATATTTATATACTTATACTATACAGGAAGAATAGATGTGCTTCCACAGCTATTCTTCCTGGGGTCATTTTATCATTCCTGGGGCATTTACATGAATACTTGACATAATAATAATAATAGTTATTGTTATTATTGTTATTATTATTGTTATTATTATTATTAACAACAAAATTAAAATAATGATATATGTTTTCTGTCTCTCCAGAGAAGCTAATGACCCCGGAGATGTTTGCAGAGATCCTTTGTGATGACCTGGACTTGAACCCTCTGGCGTTTGTTCCGGCCATTGCCTCCGCCATTCGCCAACAGATCGAGTCCTACCCCACGGACAGCATCCTGGACGAGCAGACGGACCAAAGAGTCATCATTAAGGTTGGAGCAAAACTCACTCACTACTACAGTATAGTACTATATTACTTAATTTTTTTAATTATGCTGATTAGTTAAAGCCAAATTGCGGAGTATGCTAGATTATATGCTCTAGTAACAAGAGGACCTATACTGTCTCAAACACTGTTTGTAGTTACATGCACCCCAAAATGTGATTATAATAAGATTTCTGATTAAACCTGATTAAATGGCGTGTAAAACCACAAACTCTGATGTGAGCGATCAGAGGGACCATGACCAGAAAGAAATCGGATGATTTTGCTGTTTACATGTTATTTTATTACTCCATAAATCTGATCATAATCAGATTTTTGTGCATATAACTGCAGCCACTGAAACAAACGTGCTCTTATGCTCTCTGCTCCTCTGAGAAATTGCCTGACCAGTTCTGACTGGAGATTATCTCCATGGTGTGAAAAAGCTCTTATGATCAATTCCACACTGAGAAAGCTGTTTTAATCAGTGGATTTTGAGGCAAGATGAGTGCAAATGTTTGTGTTAATAAATAAGCTGAACACACAGGTAGCGCCACAAACACAGAGTAGCAAGATATCTATAGAGACAATGGTTGCTGCCTCCAGGCCAAGTTACCAGTCTAGTCTGTGGAAAGGCGAGACAAATCAATAGCCCAACCAATGGAGTAAATGCTTGTATTTTTGTTAAAGATACACTATGTAACTCTTCTGGCTGAGGATCCGCTTTCTGCTTGTCTCCACATTACAGGCAAAAACATCTCTATGGAGACAAGGTGATGGACTCTTCACATGAAAAGTTATGCAGTGCATCTTTAGTGGGTGCAATGTTCCACAGAGATGTTAATATAATTTTGTATAGGTTATGACAGAATATTTGAACCTGATTGTGTGTGTACAGCTGAACATCCACGTGGGGAACATCTCACTGGTGGATCAGTTCGAGTGGGACATGTCGGAGAGGGAGAACTCTCCGGAGAAGTTTGCCCTGAAGCTGTGTTCGGAACTGGGCCTCGGGGGAGAGTTTGTGACCACCATCGCCTACAGCATCAGAGGACAACTCAGCTGGCACCAGAGAACCTACGCCTTTAGGTACTGCTGCAGATGACATCACAACATTCTGTGGATCAATAATATGCAGTATGGGGGGCAGCTAAAATTAATATTGTTAAAATGCAGACTTTTGTTGTAATACGGTGAGTTTTTTGGTCTAGACAAAAATAGGAATGGCCAGGGTAAACAGCTGTGCTTTTACTTTTTGGATATTTCATGGCACAATGTAATCAACTGATACTTTGCAGCTGATGTCATCAACAATCCCAGGCGATGTGATGCTAACTGTAGGCACTGTTCTATCAGAAGCTCTATTAGACTTTAATCAGAGCTTTATTTTAACACAGTCTGACCAGAAAGAAGTGGAACTACAGCAGGTACACAGTCACAAGCTAGCTTTAGCCAACAGTTTTTCAACTAGTCACACTCACCATTTTTTTGAAACTCAAACACCTAAACAGGACCATGAACGCTCGTAGTGATCACAACACGATCACAAAGACAATCGTAAAACTTTTTTGACAGTGTTTGCTAATGTGTTCATTGTGTCTCCATTGTAACTGCTGAACATTCTACCATACAGATACATGTAAACCCCCCCAATGTGATGTAACTGCAAAGTATGATCTAGAATGACATCATCACATTCTACAATCTGAAAACCACCAATACAGAAATTCATATGTGTAGGAATAGGCACTGATATTACCTATAAGAAGGGTTCACATGATGTAATAGCAGGATTACAGTTTCAAATTGAGGTAGACGACAAGCGTTCTGTTTTTAAAGGTGCTCTATGTAAAAGGTGCTCTATGTAAGTTTTCTGGTTGTGTCGCTTGTCTCCATGAAGATGCTTTTGCTTTGTCTAGAATGTTATGGCATTTAACTTATTTATCTTCCATGTATTTAATTACAGGTGCTTTTATTGCTCAAATGCCTAAAAACATGCATTCTTACTGTTATCAGGTGCCTCTCCACAGATCTGACCTGTGACTTGGCCTGGTGGCTTCACCTGCTTTTCTCCATGGAGATAGTTGAGTTTAACTTGATACTGTAGAACATTCCATGTAAAGCAATCCAAGCAGGGGGAAGACCTTCCACCAGAAAAATTACATACACAGACTATAGTGCACCTTTAAATACGACTGTAAGGTTAATCACAATCAAATGTCCTTTGATAAGAACTCAATATCTTATCTTATTCTGAATAAAACCTGCTAACCCTGTAGTTCAGACTTTTACAAATGTTCTGAAATGCATAGGATTTGTGTATTAAAGGTCCTATATTATGCAAAATTGACTCTTATGAGCTTTAAGCCACGTTAGAATGTCACCTCCTCAAACACAAACCTGGAGTTGTGTTTTGTTTCATTCACATATGTTTGAGCAACTGTTTATTATTAGTCTCTCTACATCTCCAAACCTCAAAATGCTCTGTTCCACCTTGTGATGTCATGATGCAGTAGTTTTCAAGTTAACAGCTACCTTTTATGTTTAGTTCAGTAGAGATTGGGAATTCCATAGCTGTAATTATCCAAATGATTCTAGTGAAGGTGTATGAAGTTTAAAAACACAGCGGAGTAGTTCCTGTATTGCCACATGACATCACAAGAAGGTGTAGAAGTTTAAAAACACAGCGGAGTAGTTCCTGTATTGCCACAAGAGTGTTTTCTGTTTGAGAGAACTCAGCCTAAATATGCAGACTTTATAACATTATAACATAGATCAGAAAACATCATAACATGGGCCCATCTAGCAGTTCATATTTCAACTGTGAATTAAACCTTGGATTTTAAAACGTAAATCACGAATCTAAAAATCTAGCTTAAAATTCACAGTCCAACAGTCTACATCAAGTAATGACCAAACTTACATTTTAGATTCCAGTTTTATCCATTATTAAAACTTGTTTGGTTTCAGTGAGAACCCGCTGCCCACTGTGGAAATCGCCATCAGAAACACAGGAGACGCAGACCAGTGGTGCCCCCTGCTGGAGACACTGACAGACGCCGAGATGGAGAAGAAGATCAGGGACCAAGACAGAAACACCAGGTGAGGAGGATGGCAGAAAAATATACTTAAGAATTTCAGCTGATCAAAAAAGGACGTGCTATCATGTATATTATGTTTTTAAAGCTGTACCCGATTTTTCCCAGTGTATCTGAGCAAAATTTGTCTTGCTCCAGTACAGATACACTACCAGTCAAAAGTTTGGACACACTTTTTCATGTATGTTTCTTCTTTACTTCCATGATTATTTACACTGTAGATTCTCACTGAAGGCATCACAACTATGAATGGACACATATGGAATCTAGCAAGCAAAAAATAAACTCAAAATAATTCAAAACTTGTTACAGACTAAAACTATTTCAAAATAGCTACCCCTTGCTTTGAACCCTGGTTTGCACTTCTGGCATTTCTGGACCCTGACGCGGCACAGCTGTGAAGTGAAAACCATTTCAGAAGACTTCATCATGAAGCTCATTGAGAGAAGACCAAGAGTTTGCAGCGCTGTCGACAAAGCAAAGGGTGGATACTTTGAAGAGTTTAATGTAACTTTTTTTTAATTATTGTTGAATTATTTAACTTTTTTCCTTTTCTACATAATTCCATATATCTTGCGTCATACGTTTGATGCTCTCCATATGTATATAAAATGTAGAAAGTTGTAAACCTAAAGAAAAAGACATTGAATGAGAGGGTGTGTCCAAACTTTTGACCGGTGGTGTATATTTTATAAGCAGCTCTTGATGTGCCCCTTCTGATTAGAAAGTGTTTTATTGTATGATACTCAGGAAGTGCACTGTTAGCATGCTAGCCATTGTAAACTTTACCAGCAAAACTCTGCTCTGGTCTCTGAAAGTTGTGAAAAGCACTTATAAACTCATTGGTGTGAATAATTAAGATGCTTGGATTGCAAAAGGTAAGTGAGGAATAACTTTGGACCATGGTTAGATACTCTAGTGTGCCAGTATCCTTCCCAAATGTTCTTTGTTCGGATTGTTTTTCTTTGCTTGTCCTCAGGCGAATGCGACGACTGGCCAATACAGCTCCAGCCTGGTAAACCCGCGAGAATCTGCCCACAAGAACCACCATTCGTCATATTTTTTTACCATTATTGTTATTATTGTTATTGTAATTAAAAAATGCCCGGTAGACATGTTGTTTGCTGACTCACTGACTGACTCTTCTGGAGCACAGGGACCCATCGCAGATAATATATTGTTTTGTTGTATGTGTTGTGTTTTGTACATTTTAATAATTCTTACAAAATAATAAAAAACAACATGAAAAGAGCTGTTGAGTGGATTCATTTCAAGTGCTCCTCCCCCATTTTTTTTTTACAGTACAGATATATTTTAGAAGCAGCTCTTGAGGTCAAAATAAGTCCACTGTGTACTGTCTTCATCTAATTATAAAGTGTCCTATTGTCTGAGAATCAGGAAGTGTGCTGTTAATATGCCAGTTGTTGTTAGCATTAGCGTGATGGCAAAACTGAATGTTGTGAAAAGTGCTGATTGTGGTGAATAATTAGGATGCTTGGACTGCATAAAGAAAGTGAGGAATAACTTTGGACCACTGCAAATCGTTTAAAATGAGCTAGTTCTGTTTTTTTTCACGTTTATTTTAGACAGTAAATATCAGGTATAGTACTGTAGAGAGAATGAATGGTCTCACACTAGGGCACTAAAATGTAGTGAGATTGAATCTGCTCACACGGGATGCACGACTATAGTTTATATCTGGTGAATTTTATATATATATGTATATATAGAGGCAGCTCCTTTGGTTGCAGCTCTCTGTCGAGGAGGCAGTCTGCAGGTTGGGCGTGGTTCCGAGGTGATGCGTGGAGTTTATGTGCATTGGTTGAAAAATCTTGGTTGAGTATGAAGAGATCTCCTTGTCTTCTCGTGCAGTCTTTAGTTGGTCTCCCTTGGCTGTTGGGGTCAGAGGTCAAGACTAGGGGAGGGGTGGATCTTGGCAGGGCACCTGGGCATCCTGTGAGGATTGCAATAAAAGCAGCCAGTCAGTGAGTTTGGATGTCACTAACTTTTCATCTCAGTGGTTTTTGGGAGGTGTTCCCTTTGCAGATTTTGTAGGCGTGTCTTACATAGAGAAGCCTAACATTAAGTTGAACCCCGGTTTAAAATAAATGATTACTTTGCTAACTTTGAATCTAGCAAATGTAACAATGGTAATCATATTACAATGATATAATATGACATGAATCAATGTTTCCATCATCTGTAAAACATAATTAGAGACATATGTGAGACATTTCCACAATGTGAATGGCTGTACATGATTGTCACATTTAAATCACAGATTTACATATGACATATGAAACCAGAAGTTAATGCCAAAAATATCATCTTTATGAATGAAATCAAAGTTCTGTCCTCTGTTCCTTCTCAAGGCAGAAGGCCCAGATGACCCCTGACCCCTGTGGCTTAGGATCCTTTGAAGCCGGGGTCCTGCTGCGAGGGTTGATGATTTTAGGAAAGTTAATCAGTGTCACAAAGTTAAAAGTCCCAAAATGTAGCATAAAACAGAAAGGTGAAACCTATATGAATAGAAGACACATACAGTTTTTTCTCATTTTCAGTATATGCACAGGACAGGCCTCATGTGAAAGCTCAGAATCTCCAGAATTCACTTATTGAGCTGCACAGGCTGCACTAGCACTGACTCATGATTGACTGCAGGTGCTGGGGTTTAGGTGTAGTGATGATTCAGATCAGAGAGTATATATAGGCTTACTAAACCATTAGGCTTATTTATTTGTCATCAAAATAAAATTAAGTAAGCACACTCATTATTTACTCATTATTCCATTACGCAATAAAAATGAAACTACCTAATGAAGTATGGCTAAGCTGTAGAATTTGTTGGAGATTAGACTCACTACTTTGTCTAAATGCCTTCATGCATCGGCATCCTATGAAATGCTGAATATACACATTTTACATGGAAAATAGCTCTGGACACATCCGCAGACAATATTTTTCACTTGCAGCAGCTCTTCAAAATTTTGAGGAGCTTAGAAGTGAACAAGCCAATGATACAATGAATGATTGTACAAAA
This sequence comes from Periophthalmodon schlosseri, assembly GCA_000787095.1. Classification (NCBI taxonomy): domain Eukaryota; kingdom Metazoa; phylum Chordata; class Actinopteri; order Gobiiformes; family Gobiidae; genus Periophthalmodon; species Periophthalmodon schlosseri. The sequence continues at coordinate 30,603 of KN472824.1, forward strand.
AGGTTACAGGTACATTCTCATCAAAGCCACTCCCATTTACTGTAAAATATGCTTACTTCTCCTTCAGATACCAATTGATCGATTTTATCTTCAGACAAGACCTAGAAGCTGGTCCATGCACTTATTTCAAGCAGGCTGGACTGTTGTCACAATGTCCTCCATCAGGCAGCTACAAATGATGTGTGTCTAAAACAAATAAAAACACCATATTACCCCAGTTTTACCAGCGCTATATTGGCTTCCAGTCCCTCATAGGATCAGGTTCAAAAAATTTTTATCTTTTATCTCTTAACGGTCAAGGTCCAAAGTATCTGACAGACCTGCTAATTCCCCGTAAGCCCCTAAGATGAGCTGGTACTGTTCTTCAAGTTCTGACCAAACAGAGTGAAGCCATCATCACCTCATTTGGTTTCCTCTTTTTTATTTTTATTTATTTATTTATTTATTACAAGGACAGTGCATATTGACCAACAGTGCAACTGTATAATATGATTGGGTTAGCCAAGAGGCTAGTTTCCATCTGTTGTCCTGTGCCAGATGTACAGAAGACACTCTGGAAAGAGGATCACAATAAGAGAAAACATAGCCAAATATTTCATAGATTAAAATGAGGTAAATTTGCACAGCAGCAGCAGTAAGGCAGGCAGTCCAGACAGTGACACAAATGTTAAAAGTCCAGATAGAGCAGCACAGCACCACACGGGCAGCAGCAGAAGCAGAGCTTAAGAGGCAGTGTTAATATAAGCAACAGTAAAACATGTTGCTTATATTAGTCGCTTTGACACTTTGGCACAAATTCCAAAACTTGCCACTCATGGAGCAAATATTAAATAAATAAATTGTTCATGTTGGCACAACCTTTTCAAGCCTGAACTCTCATATCAAAACTATACTTTTTGCAGTATCTAAAACACCACAATCAACTATTTATACACAGGCTGAAACTGTAACACTCTGCACGTGGTATAGTCTGTGTACCGAAATACTGCACACTCTTATCAAAGTTCATAGACTAAAGACACAAAGGACAAAAGTGAACACACAGGAATCACAATATGAATAGATTTTATAGACACAGAAGCACTAGAAACACAACTTGAAAGACTACTTTGAGGTCCAAGTCAGACACAGTTACACAGATACCAACTGCTAAAAAGGCCAGATTTAAAAATGTTGCTTTTTTGTTCCCTAAATGATTGTGTAATATTTTTAGACATATTTACAACATTTACCTCACTCTAAAACCATCAGAAACTGTGTGAAACAGGTCCTACAGATCTCTTAACTCCCTCACAGCAAATGTCTAAAAGTGTTGTAACATTCTTTGGGAACTGTGTGAACTGATGAGGAGGAAGTTTGGCATAAATACCTGTTTATCTTGATCATCTGCCTCTTGTGTGGTATCTGACACTGGTTATAAATTGAATGAAAGCTACAAGTTCTCATTCCAAACAGGAGCAGGGTCTACATCCACACTTCAGTACAAGGTAAGAACCAGCAAAGTCTAATTGTACTTTGTTTCTCTATTGTCAGAACAAAATGTTTGTTTGACAGAAGTTCCTCACAACTGAAAGAATCAACATAAGTGAGGGACGATCATGGACAGTGAGTTGTGTTGTAGCCTTAAAGAGGAAGTATTTTACTTCTATATTAACTGCATTAACACATAGCATATTAAGATCCCCATGTTACCTTTTATTGTTTTGAAAATGCTGTATGCTCCAAAAACAACGTATTAACATTATTGTTTTTGATGCTCTGAGTTTCCCCTCCCTTTGCTCTCTGTGCTAAGTCACTCCCCCTTCAGAGCGCTATTACATTACAATCTGTGTGTTTCTGATGAGGGAAAAATACTATAACATGGTAGAAAGCTTCCAAAAGTCGATATTGCATAATACCCCCTCTTTAAGCCTTTCAACATATAGCACCAGGAGTGTCTAGAGAAACTTTTTCTTGAAGGGCCACATATTGAAACACATAATTCAGAGGGTAGAATCATTCAAATGCAAATGAAATCACACTTTAAATGGATGAGGGTATTTGCAGTGCCATATGCATGGAGGAATGACTCTCAAATGTTTAATTCATCAAATTATTTCTACATTTGGATTTCTTTTTAATAGAGTGTCCATAGATTTACTAATCAGGACTCATCAAGGGTTTCATCTGAAATCTGACAATGAAAGGGGATAAACCCAAAGGGACAATTTTAAAACCCATGTATTTAAAGGAGACATATGCAAAATCTACTTTTTATTTCATTTTTGACCATGCTATAATGTTCCAGTCCATAAAAGCGTTCTCAGAGTTGTATTTGGCTTCATTCAATGTGGTTAAATTAATCTTTTTACAATGTTGTCTTCTGAGCACTCAACACCCAGTGGCATTTTTTTACCAGATACATGCATGTATTTTTATGTAATAAAGTCAAATTTGCCCCCTGGACGGATATATTGTAAAAGTTCTTAGGGTCAAAATGAGACTGCTGTGTACTGTCTGCATCAAATTATATAGCATTTTTATTGTCCGAACCAGGAACTAAGGCTTGTGCCAATTGTGTTAACATGCTAGGTGTTGTTAGCATTACTGTGATTGCAAAGTGCTTTTAAACTCATTGTGGAGAATGTGATGAAGAAGAAATATTGTGCTTTTGTCTGCCATATCATAATCTATGACACCAGCAGATCATTATGTTATAATTTGGATTTTAAATAGTCAGCTGGTTTCCATGTAGAAATACTGCGCTGCCCAATGGGAGCGGGCGTCACCTTAAACGTCATTGTAAAATAAAAGATAAAAGAGCTGTCGGCCCCTTGTATCGATAGCTGCATGTCACGCTAGCAAGCAGACGATTTTTTTCATTTATACCAAAATGACTACGCAATGCTGCCGAAGTAAGTACGGAGCAGTGGGCGTATACTGGTGGCAGTGAAAACGGGGATCGACAGGAGCAATGACGTCTTGAATACAGGAGTATAAATGTTACTCCAAAATGCTTGAATCACTTTAAATACAACTTTGAGAGGGTATATGAGTTAATGTAAGTTGAGCATATGTTCACGTTTTTATGACATGGAGCAAAAATCAGTTACAGCACCTTTGAGTTCATAACCCATCACTAGAATGCACGAAAACATGAGTATAAAAAGCACTCTTGCCTCTGTGGCCCGTGGTCCTCTTCGTATGTCTGACTCCTCTGCTGATCTGCTGCAAAGGAGACAATAACCCAGTGGACTGAAGCAGCATCACTGACTAAAAACTGACAAGTGCCAGCGGAGTCTACACCATCTATCCATTTGACCGACGATATTCAGTCCAAAAAATGTACAAAAACTAAAGAGTAATAGCAAGAAAGAGAAAATATGATGATTGTGAAGACGCATTTAATGTAATTTTTTATCAAAGTGTTAAGGACGGGAAGAAAGAGGAAAATACAAGAACAAATGGTGACTGCGTGATGTCATCAGTCAAAAAAGTACACACCCTACCGCCTGTAAGATCCAGGTTAAGACAGACTTGTGTCCTCAGGTGTTCCAGAGGAGGCTGGATGGTTCAGTGAACTTCCACACGGGCTAGGATCAGTATGTGGAGGGGTTTGATAAAGCTGATGGAGAATACTGGTTGGGTAAGAAATGACAAACTTTTATACATTTTGGAAGCAGAAGTACCTGTACAGCCTATTTAAAGGTGCACTATGTAACTTTTCTGGTGGTGGGCACTCCACCTGCCTTTCTCCTTGATGATATTATAGGTTTCCCTTATCCATCTTCCTGATGACAAATGGGTGACATCATTAAGCCATGATGCAAGTCAGATCTGTGGAGAGGTGACTCTCCTCACAGTAACAAACCCTTTATCAAGGTATTTCTAAGCAATAAAACATATGGAATAAAAAATAATTATACCATACCGTGAATCATTTGAGCCAAAGCAGTAACATCTTCATGAGGGTAAGGCTGGTGGTGGACCTCCACCACAAATGAAAAGTTACATAGTGCACACTAAAGCTAACTAATATTGCTGGGTTTTGCTGAACTTGGCCTTATAAGTAATACTTCCATGATTGATTCAATGGGTCCAGTGGAATTTTAATGAAAGTTTAAACACTTTTAGTCTGATTTCATGACTTTACAGATTTTCTCTGTAGAATGCAAAAATGTAAATGGGCAGCCAGACAAATTTTTTTAACTTTGAGATAATAATAATTAAAAAAAAAAAATACAAATGATAACACCATGATATGAATAAAACTAGCAATCAAAGAATCCACCAGAAAATAAATAATGAAACATCTTTTGCAGGTCTTGACTCAAACCATAGGATCGCAGAGAAACATGAGCAGGAGCTGTTGGTTGAGATGGTGATGCTGATGGAAATACAATGAATGTTACAGGAAGTTTATGTGGCGGCTACAGAATGAATGTTCATTGACAGAGCAGCAGGTCAGTCTTTGTTTTTGTATTATGGTGAGTATAATGGGGACTATAAGTTGAACAAAATAGCAATTAGCAGGTTTCCGTATTGTTGTTTTTAAAAGAAATGATATCCCCATGTTGTATTTATGTACAAAACATGATAATCCTGCAGTGTAGATTTACCCGTTTAGTCTTAGTTGACCAAAATGTGTAATCATTTTATTTAGATGTGGGACAGCAGCAGGAAGGAGTGAGTTTGCTTAGCATTTGGAATTTTTTGGTAGTTAAATTAAGTTTAATCTGTCTTAATATAATCATTGTTTCCTAGTACTTTTCTCTGCTTAAATAATTGTTTTTGCATGAACTCCTGTGTAGTTGTAGTCTTGTGTCAGTTGGGTCAGATAGATAGAGATAATGAACAGTTTGAGAACTGAGAAAGCCACGCAACCTTTTTAGTCGACTAATAGATCGGCAGGACATGTCTTTAGTCGACCAAGAATTTCTTTAGTCAACCACAGCTCTAGCACAAGCCTACATCACCCATGCTCCCACACGACAATTCTCCATAAATATACAAAAGCATGATACAAAACTGTGAACTACAACTTCACAAACCTGATGTGATGTGCAGTAGTTTCATTGGTGGGATGCACACTGATTGTGTTGTGATTGCACTCTGAAGGGGGAGTAACGATGCATGGAGAGCAAAGGGAGGGGAGACCTTTAATATGTTGTTTTGGGGAAAAATATAGCATTTTCAAAACAATAAAGGTTAACATGGTGATATAAATATGTTATGTGTCAGTTAATACCTCATAGAAGTGTAATACCCCCTCTTTAATGTTAAACTCAGGAATGAATATCTTTTTAAAAGTCTGGTGAAGGGTAAAAATAACCAGTACCATTGAAGTCTTAAGTGTTTATATGAATTGCAACTGTAGAACCACCATTCAGAGCCAGCTGAATGACCCCAAGATTCAGATGTAACATTTGATTTGTAACCATCAGATTACTGTTGATCTTTACAATAAAAAATATTAATTATTAACATTGCTGTTGTACAATTAATCACACTTCTATCCTACTAAAACTGTTTGGGGAAATAATTTATGCTTTTTCCATCACAATGTGGTTTACATCAGTGTTTCCCAACCAGGGTTACAGGGACCTCTAGGTATGTGAGCAGTTACCAGGGGGTACTTGGAATGATTTCAGGTTTCAAACAAAGATGAAACTGAATAGAATTTGAATATGAAAATGATTAGATTTTTTTTTAATATATAATATATTTCTATAGTAACCATTTATTTTCCTAGTACAGGATGTTGGGGGGACTCAGAGTATGTAGAGTAGGCCATATTAAAATGACATAACACATAAATGCAACAATCCACCACAAAGGCTTATATTATTCAATTTAAACTTCTCTTTTCAATAATAATTGTCAAAAATGTGAATGCGATTATTTTAAAACGAAAACAACACGACACTTTCCTCTTTTCATGTTTATAAAAAGAGAAATGCTGCACCCAGAATTAACAGAAGATCCAATGTAAGTCGCTAGATGGTGCTGTTGCGCTGTTTTAGGGTAAAGGGTACAATTCTTTTTTTTATTTTTATTTTTATTTTATTAGACTGAGAGTCACTATCTGAGTAATTTAATATATATTACTTTTAATATTGAAGATACCAATCCTAAATATCACTTAATCATCTGTTGTAGATTGATAGCAAAAATCTGCCAGTTTCTTAGGGATGAGATTTTTTTCTATTTAATTTGTCACCAATGTGCAATACAGGTTACGAATGCAATGCTTTTACTGAAAATAATGCATAACAAAAATATGTCATATTTTTCCTTATGTAGGCTAGTTAAAGTAGCATAAGGGTCATTCCATGAAATCAGTGCCTTTTCAACTTTGAAAAATAAAAAAAAATAAAGCTTGGGGAATTTGATTTTTATTTCCATTTTTAATAAAAGCACACGTTAAAAAGCCCACCTCGAACTTGCTTCTTTATTTTTTAATAGGATTGTCTTATTAAAATCCTCAGTTTGGTAACAGGAACGACAGTAACAGGAATGACAGTTTTGCTTGTTCATGCTACCTATAGCAGTACAGAGACACATCCTGCACATACTGAAGGTAAATTACTTGTAGATATTGATTAAATAAGTTTGTAAAACAAAAATATTTTGATTTGGTAACAAGAATGGCGTCACAAAATACCCCCTTACAAATTTCCCCAAAAACCTTTAAATTGTTTAAATAAATAAAATAGAGACATCCAGGTCGTGGGAAAGGCTCTTCTGAACTGTTTCTTTCTTGATGATGTTACTGTAATGTATCATTAGCAAAAGAAAAATAAAATCTGTCTTTTGCTATGGATCAGACATGGACGACTGAGGGATTATCATTATCATTATTTTATGGAGGATTTTAAGTGATAGAAACAAGAATGATGAAAACGGTGTAAAGTGAGAAATATTTAATTAAATGAATTGCTTTTATGATTGAAACCTTTTTAAACAATGAGATTACATTTAGAATAAGAAAAGTGGTTTCTTTAAGGTTTTGCTTACATTCTGCGCAGAACCAATCCTCTTTAGCGACAGCCTGAAACAAAAAAAAGTGATTATTAACTTGCTTTTAATTGCTTAAATAGGCAATTTTTTACAGTTGGTTTAGACTGATTGAATATAACATAGAACAGTAGCCTATAAACATTATGGAATAATTCACATTTTAAGTTTTTTTTAGTATACATTTTATAAACGTTACTTTCTTTGGAGCAGAAAAGACGCAGAATGATCCATAAACCAAAACGGTGAATCCCTTATTTCACCCTTTTACCTTCTTTTTACCTGCCTGTTTGCTGGTTTCTGTCGTGAGATGTGGCAACCCCGCTACCTTCCACCTACTTCCGCCTCAGTCAGCTGTCAGAACGACGGAGAGAGGAGAGAGGCGAGAGCCAGGGGGAAACAAGGAAGGACAAAAAAAAAAAAAAAAAACAATCAGCGACGGACCACGGCCAAAATGTCTAGCCTTTCCGACAAATTCAGCGGCTACAACATGACCCAACTCAACGAGATCCTGGAGGATGACGAAAAACTCACGAAAATGGTTCAGGAAATGGACGAGGTACGTACTAAACATGCTACGTTTACGGGACTTGTTTGTGGTTGGTGACTGTTAGCATGATCGTCGCTCCGCTTCTCCTCCCATCCTTTTGTTTTGTTTCCCTAAAATATGTAACGGGAATTCGCTCGAGACGCTAATTTGGCCATCGGTTCACTTTTAAGGACGAATCGACATTGTTAAATGTGTTTTATAGCCGCAAAATCCGACGTAAATCTTGGAACAAAGCGTTGAAAAGCCGAGTTAGCGTTGTCTCAAGTTTGGACCCACGAGGATTGGAGGATTCAGTTGCGGCATTGTCGTTTCACTCAAGTGCGCTCTTCTTGACCGCAGGGCCTCGCTGGCTTCACAAAACATTGCGTGTGAGAAAATGGTGCAGGATCCTTACTTTATTTAACCAAAAATGACAATGAGTTTGTTCATAATGCGCTGATCTTTGGTCCCAACAACTGTAAGCCATTGTTCCTAAAACGAAACTTATGTAGTATGTGCTGTTCAGCTGGGTTTTACAACGTCATAAAGTCCTGGTTTATAACTTTGATTTAGACCTAATAGATGCAGGTTACATCTTGTAAAGTCACTGTTAAGATCTGTTTTTACTTTGTGGAAAAAAAAAAAGTTTAGTTAGTTTTGCCTCTGAAAACAAGCTAACAAATATATATTGGTATGGCGAATAAAAATTCCTCTTTTATCTTAATAAATACGTAGTAACACAGTTCTAAACGTAAACTAATGTCTTAAAGGTGTGCTATGGAACTTTTCTGGTAGGGTCCACCACCTGCTAGTCTCTATATAGATGTTGGTTCCCTGCCTGGAATATTGCATAATTTGGCATTAAACATCTATTTTGTATTTATTTAATTACAGGCATTTTTATTGCTAAAATACCTTGGAAAAAACAGAGTCCTTATTGTGAGTGACCTATAAATTGGCCTGGTTGCATCACCTGTTTTACCATGGAGATAGATAATGGTATGATTTGGAAGATTCCAGGTAAAGCAATTTTGATGGAGGCTAGCAGGTCACACTCCACTAGAAAAGTTTGAGTACCTTTTAAAAATTGGCTTATTTAATTGGTTTAAATGGTTCTGTCCCAATTTAGAACATATTGTTCCATAATGGAAATGGAAAATCCCTAATGTAGTTGTGGTTTGAACCTGGTAAACCAGTTACCCAAAACCTATTGTGCTGACATTCATGCATAGTAGACTGAAGAAGCTAACTTCCTTTTTAAACTTTAAACAAACCCATATGATCTATTTATATAATACCAGTTATATAGTAAATAATTAACACAGTGATAATTTAGTGCTTTTCCATTCAAGGGGCCCTGGACTCTAGAGCGTGGTGTAATTTACAGTCGCTGTGGTCAGGCGATATCTGTACTCTGATAAGCAGCTGATAAAAACCACAGATTTTTCCTGTTCAAAAGACATTATTTTCCCTTGACTAAACACGGCATACGCATATTTGATATAGTATTAAACACTGAAATTACATAATGTGTTATTTGTATATGTATCATCAGCAGAAACTTGCTCTATCACAGCAATGCTTTTATCTAATGTTCTCTGTCTCAAATATGTGCTGACTTCTGCTAAAGCTTATGGTGGCAACTACACTTACATAAAATAGTGATGCATCAGACATAGGGCTGTCTAAAGTATCAAAAATCAGATATTAATCGACACTAAAGCTAGTATCAAAAGTAGATACTCATTTGAGCAGGTATCGATACGAAAAAAGTCACATTCACAGGACAGAAATTAACCTTTCCTGAATAGCTTTAGAATGAAAGAAAGAAAGTACTATTATTTAATGCATCCACTACTCCCAATGCCCATACAAATCCTTTATAATTAATTTGTTTGTTGACTAATACAAATTTTGGTTGACTAATAGACCATTGACGACCGAAAGCCTACAGCCCTAACAATTATTATTACTTCCAACTCCTCCCACCATTACCGCTGCAGCTACATGGAGGAGATTGTTCTTGGCTTGTGAAATGAGGAACACAATAAAAGTATCATAATAAATAGCCCTGTTAAAGAAACACATTTGCTCTTGGGAGGTTGGGGATTTAGGCTCGTCATGACAAATACTATATCGACTTTCAAGTCAATAAATCAGATGAAACGATCATTTTTGGGTTTTTGGTTTTTATCGTTGGTACTTTTTCTTTGTGCTAGTAGTGCGGGAGATTTAGTTATTTTTCTGTTCTACAATAAGATTTCAGCTGTGGAGGGTTGAATAAGTGACTATGACTCATGTCTAGATACAAACCAAAGTGTTTCATTATGCGATTTATTTGTTGCTGGTTTTTAAAAGATGGTTTTAAAAAGTGCATTTAGAATTGATACATTCCAGCTGATGTCATCAACATTTCCTGGGGGCGTGATGCTTAACTGGAGGCTCTGTTTTAACACAGTTTGACCATACAGAACTGAGTTAGCTTAGCGACTCTCTTTGTGTCTGTGGTCTGTGGTTTTTGTTGCACCTTTAAAAATGGTTTGTCTGAAGTATGTGGCGGGCTTTAGCTGGCTGCTTTTTCAGTCACTCTCATCTTTTCTGTTGAAAATCACACCTAAACTGGGCCATGAACACTTGTATTGATGACAGGCTCTTGAAAATGTGTTCTAATCGATTTTGTAACTTTTCATGTTTCCATTAACTTAGTTTTTGCTAACGTGCACATTGTGTCACCATGGTAACTGCTAAACATGCCACCATGAACATGCATGAAGAACCCCCCCAGCCTGATCTAACTGCAATGTATCAATTGTTGTTTTTTTTTTTTTTTTGAATAATCATCTAGTTTCAATATCATCTTTTATTGTGTATATTTGTATCAGCAATATATCGCACTTCACAATTTGTTATGTCCGGCCTACAGGGATTTGAAAAGCAAAGCAAGGCAAGTTTATTT
>KN472827.1:5277-15737 GCA_000787095.1 Periophthalmodon schlosseri
AACAGGTGGGAATAAAACAAAACACAACTCCAGGTCTGTTTGGTGGCGAGGAACGACATTAGAACAGATCAGAAAACAGCGTAACTTGGGCCTTTAAGCTTTTACATGTGACCTCATTCTACTCCATCATCTTCAGTGTTGGACCAGGTCTGTTCCTTCATACGCTCAACCACAAACCCACAGACCTGCCCCCGTACCGGCCCAGCACGGCCCAGCACGGCCCAGCACGGCCCAGAGGAGAGGCCTGGCGGAGCAGTGTGGTCGCCTGATAACAGGATTAGACAAATTACATTTGAGCTGTGACTCTCTGGAGAAACAGGAGCGCTTGTTTCTGAGCAGAGGAGCGTTTGTTTCTGAGCAGAGGAGCGTTTGTTTCTGAGCAGAGGAGCGTTTGTTTCTGAGCAGAGGAGCGTTTGTTTCTGAGCAGAGGAGCGCTTGTTTCAGAGCAGAGGAGCGCTTGTTTCTGAGGAGAGGAGCGCTTGTTTCTGAGCAGAGGAGCGTTTGTTTCTGAGCAGAGGAGCGCTCGGTCGGGCTGAATAAAACATGTCTCCTCTGGGCTGTGGCTGCAGATGGAGGAGTCTGGTGCCTGACACTGGAATTAATGTGGACAAACAGAGAGACGCCGTCCACAGTTTACAACATGAGGCGCGTCTGTCAGTGTTATCTCTGCTGTGTGTCTCTTCCGTGTGTGTGTCTCTTTCTTGTGTGTTTCTTCCGTGTGTGTGTCTCTGTTGTGTGTGTGTGTGTGTGTGTGTCTCTTCCGTGTGTGTGTCTCTGTCGTATGTGTGTTTCTTCTGTGTGTGTGTCTCTTGTGTGTGTGTGTCTCCTCCATGTGTGTCTCTTCCGTGTGTGTGTCTCTGTTGTGTGTGTCTCTGTCATGTGTGTCTCTTCCGTGTGTGTGTCTCTGTTGTGTGTGTCTCTGTCATGTGTGTCTCTTCCGTGTGTGTGTCTCTGTTGTGTGTGTCTCTGTCATGTGTGTCTCTTCCGTGTGTGTGTCTCTGTTGTGTGTGTCTCTGTCATGTGTGTCTCTTCCGTGTGTGTGTCTCTGTTGTGTGTGTCTCTGTCATGTGTGTCTCTTCCGTGTGTGTGTCTCTGTTGTGTGTGTCTCTGTCATGTGTGTCTCTTCCGTGTGTGTGTCTCTGTTGTGTGTGTCTCTGTCATGTGTGTCTCTTCCGTGTGTGTGTCTCTGTTGTGTGTGTCTCTGTCATGTGTGTCTCTTCCGTGTGTGTGTCTCTGTTGTGTGTGTCTTGTCTCTTCCGTCTGTGTGTCTCTGTCGTGTGTGTGTCTCTGTCGTGTGTGTGTCTCTTCCGTGTGTGTTATTTTTGTGGGTCATTATTCATCACAGGGACTTTTTCTTTGCACAACTTAAAATGTTGTTTATTTTTTGGCCGTATGGTCACGATTTGCAGCTCATGATTTTTAACAATATTGTGGATTTACAGTAGTTTTTGTGGTTTAAATCTGCTCTTGGGTTTTTGCGTCAGTGGCATAAATGAGTTACAGTATTATCGTTTATCGTCTATATTTACTTCAGTGATATATATGTGTGTGTGTGTGTGTGTGTTGGATCTGGGAGGGGCCGATTGCACAGATTGCCGCGCTTCTGTCAGTCTATCCCAGGGCAGCTGCGGCTACAACAGTAACTCACCACCACCGAGTTTGTAATGAATGAATTAAAAAAATATAAGATGCAAGAATGGTTTACCTTAGTTGTAAATACGCCCCAAAAGCACAATGAGTCTTTTTTATTTTTTTTTATTTTTTATATTTTTATTGATTTTGCAGGAGAAAATATGCATACAGTGTATAATCAGAAATATTTTGACACACATCCCGTCTTATAAAGAAAATAAAATTAACTAAAAAAAGTAAGTAGCAGAACAAAAAAAATTGGGAATAACGAATCAGATCTTATTGGTTTTACAAAATCCTGCCAGTCTTTCCATATACTCTCAAATTTCTCTGTTTTTAATCTTAAAGTATAAGTCAGTTTCTCCACAACATAAATATCGTGCATCACATCAACCCAGTTTTCCATTTTTGTTGCCTCTGTCCTTAACCATTTCCTAGTAAAACCCTTTTTCCCGCTGGCAACGTGATCCTAAACATTCTGATACTCAAGTTCTTTTTACAATTAGCATCGAGTTTACCCCGTAGAACAATTCAAAAGTATTTGCGTTTTCTCTCTGTAGGTGAAAGATGTTCGTCGTGTGTTTTTGGAAACTCTCAGACTAAAAGTGACTGTGTCAGATCCAGGTTTGGTCCTGATCATCCGTCTCCAAACCTCCTGTGGTTCAGTGGATTCTGCTGGAGATGGATGAGGGTGCGTCCAGAAGGGGGCAGTCTATCAGAGCCGGAGACGGGTCGTCACTCTGGTCTTACGTACACAAACAACACGCGGCGTAATCTGCGCACGTCCATCGGGAAACGCTACGACGCTCCTCGCTGCAAAAACACTCTGTAATCTCCACGCTACCATCAGGAGGCGCCGTCTCTCTGCTCTCTGCAAAAACACACGGCGTAATCTGCGCACGTCCATCAGGAGGCGCCGTCACTCCCCTCTACGCAAAAACACTCTGTAATCTCCACACTGAGGAAGAGGCATTCACTCAGACCGTACGTATCTCGGGACATATCTAGATCACTGGCCGCCGTGTTTCAAATAGTAAGTGACCATGGGCGAGCTTCTGACTCCAATTCACTTTCTATTGAAAAACCGTCGCCCCTCTCTCTGTAACCGCCGCTGTCAGACACGCCGTTTTGGTCTTAAAATGTTCGTAATAACCCGCTCTACATGATCCTGTCGTTTTTATTTCGCTATTTTGTCCTTAAAACAAGATCTAAACATTAATAACAAACAAATTAGGTGTCTTCTTTCGCCGAGGTCGTTTTATTGTTGTTCTAGCGTCACAGGCAGGTTGTCGGATGAGACCCGCGTAAAACCGACTGCCGTGGGCCAAACTGACGGTGAACGTGATGCGTGCGTGAGTGTAGGACAGACGTCAAATGAAAGTCAGAAAGAGCCATATGTTTTTTTTACAAGTAATGAGACAAAGCGATTAATAGATTCATTTAAAAGAAGCAAATCAGCTGTTTGGACTGTTTCAGGGGGTCTGGGGGTTTTAAGCAAATTATACCGTATTTTCCGGACTATAAGTCGCACTTTTTTTCATAGTTTGGCCGGGGGTGCGACTTATACTCAGATGCGATTTATATGTGAAATATATGTTTTTTTTTTCTTCATTATTATGTATTTTTTGGCTGGTGCGACTTATACTCCAGAAAATACGGTATGTTATTTCCTGCATTCTGGTCATTTTATGTGTAATATTTACTCAAAATTATCATTATTCTTTCCGATTTTACGCATGGGATTTGCTCAGACGAATAGCAGAAAAAAATATAAATAAATAAAAACAATTTCAATAGAATGAATTCTCAGATGCTACAAACACTGTCAAATACAAACTTATAAAGTAATAAATAAATAAAGTATACTTTACTGGAGTTTACTGGAGGCTGGATCCACATGTGGCCCCTGGTGTAGGAGATAGTAGTGGTGTCAAACTCGATTCCGACACCACGATGATAATAAAAACACTCTTTATTTAGACAATATACTGTGATTTTCCACATTAAATGAAAAAGTACTTTCTTTTCTGTTCCGATGTGGCCTTATATCTGTGTAATACCTCAGTCGTCCAGTAGGTTCCATAGTGGTCCATGGGCGTAAACTAGTCTATGTGTCTTATACTTGTTCTGACGCAGCTCGAGATCATTCTAAACATATTCAGGAAAGGTTCATTTCTGTCCTGTGAGTTGCTAAATGTCGTTTGTTGAATTATTTTGTGTCCGTCTCACGCTGTCGAAAGCTGCAGATTCATTATATGGCCGTAAGCAGTTTCCCTTCAGCTTGCGCGTCATACCGGTCGTCCGCATTTCCCCCGCGCGCCTTTAAATGTCATCAGTTTCAATGGGCTCTTTTAACCGGACAGTGAGATGACAGTACAGCGTTAGCATTAGCCGCTAACACGTCCCCGTAAACCCTCCATAAGCGCTGACACACACACGTTTGCGCCGGTCTGGTCCGCGGTTCGTTTAACACACTCACACTAAAGTCCATTTCTGAGATTAAAGTTTCGGATTTCGTCAGCTCTTAATACTTCTAATGCGTTTGATGAAGCGGGACCCGTGTCGTCCGCGGCGTTTACGGCCCGCACAGGACGCGTCGGGCCGAGTAGCATCTGCGGTCTGGGCTCGGTCGCGGTTTAAAGAAGACACGTGATGCGAGCAAAGACGTTTATGAGTTTTCATCCCTTAAATTGCCCCGTCTGCGTAGGATTTATGGCGTAAACACGTCAGGTGCGCTGCTAATGAGTCATTTCAAAATGGCTGACACACATTTATTGAGGGAGCGCACCCACAGCCCTGTTCTCGCAGATTTCTAAAAGATATTTTTGTTTGTAGCTCCATTACCCATCTCAAATCTTAACCATAATCAGGGCCGGCTCAGCGTATAGGCGGAATAAGCAGCTGCTTGGGGCCCCGAGGCCACCAGAGGGCCCCCTAGAGCCCAGACATTTATATTGAAAATAATATAATATGTAAAGTTTATTAGAGACAGGACTGGTGTGTTCATAGCAGCCTAAATATCCCTCTCAAACAATTACATTTGTTTTTTTTTGTTCTTTTTTATCTGTAGTAGCAAAATATCCGCTACTGCCTACATTTGTTTTTGTGCCAGGCGGCCCACAAAGTTGGCTCAGTTACACCAGTTCTGTCAGGAGGAGTGGGCTAAAATTTCTGAAACTATTATGAGGAGTGTGCAGAAGGAAATACAAAACATTTGACCCAAGTCACACAGTTTAAAGGCAATGGGACCAAATACTAATGAAATGTATGGAAACTTCTTACCTCTGAAGAAAGTCATGAAAAATTGTCTAAAAAAATCTTTCTCATTATTCTGGCATTTAGCAAATAGAAATAATTTTGTTAATCCTAATTGACCTAAAACAGGAAAAGTTTAGTCTGATTTCATGTCAGACAGTGAGGGAAAAAAAAGTATATGTGTCTTTTTATAAAGTGTTTGTGTGTAACTTCTGGTTTCAACTGTAAATACTATAACGTTATAATGTTTTCAAATAATTTTGTAATCCTAATTGACCTAAAACAGGAAAAGTTTAGTCTGATTTCATGTCAGACAGTGAGGGAAAAAAAAGTATATGTGTCTTTTTATAAAGTGTTTGTGTGTAACTTCTGGTTTCAACTGTAAATACTATAACGTTATAATGTTTTCAAATGTGAATCAGGGTACGTCCACTGCAGGGGGCCCCTGAGGCAAATTCAGCTTAGGGCCCCCTGAAAGCTGGGGCCGGCCCTGACCATAATAGTAATTTCTCAAACAGAAAACACTCTGTTCCACCTTGTGATGTCATGCGGTGATACAGAAAGTGCCCCACTGTGTCTTTAAAACTCCACACACCTTCACTAGAATCATTTGGATCATTTCAGACCTGGAATTGCTAATCTCTTCTGAAGTAAAGGTAAACTTGAAAACTACCGCTTCATGACATCACAAGGTGGAACAGAGCGTTTTGAGCTTTGGAGATGTAGACAGACTAATAATAAAGTGTTACTCAAACATGTGTGAATGAAACAAAACACAACTCCAGGTGTGTTTTTGAGGCTTAAAACTCACAAGAGTCAGTTCTGCCTTTAATGACATGACTCTGTTCCACCTCGTGATGTCATGTGGTGATACAGGAAGTGCCCCACTGTGTTTTTAAACTAAATACGGTTTGCGTCTTTGTACCGATCCCGTCTGTGTCTCATTTGTACCTGTTCCTCCGTCTCTGTCAGACGGAGCCGTCTCACTTTGAACAGCTGCGACGTGTCTGTTTATGAGGCACTTTGTCAAAATAAATGAGGAAAAAGAAAACTGCAGGACTGAGATATTTGTGAAGAGGGATGGAGAGAAGGAGTAAAGAGGGATGGAGAGAAGGAGTGAAGAGGAACAGGGAGTGAAAAGGGATGGAGAGAGGAAGTGAAGAGGGATGGATAAAGGAAGTGAAGGACAAGAAGAGGAAGTGAAGAGGGAGAGGAAGTGAAGAGGGATGGATAGAGGAAGTGAAGAAGGACAAGGAGAGGAAGTGAAGAGGGAGAGGAAGTGAAGAGGGATGGAGAGAAGGAGTGAAGAGGGAGAGGAAGTGAAGAGGGATGAGAGAGTGGAGTGAAAAGGGATGGAGAGAGGAACTGAAGAAGGACAGGGAGAGGAAGTGAAGAGGGATGGAAAGAGGAAGTGAAGAGGTGAAGTTGATGGGGAGAGGAAGTGAAGAGGGATGAGAGAGGAAGTGAAGAGGGATGAGAGGAAGTGAAGAGGGATGAGAGGAAGTGAAGAGGGATGGGGGAGGAAGTGAAGAGGGAGAGGAAGTAAAGAGGGATGGAGAGAGGAAGTCAAGAGGAAGTGAAGAAGGATGGAGAGAGGAAGTGAAGATGGATGGAGAGAGGAAGCAGCTCAAACGAAGCAGGAAGTGATTTAAAACGTCAGATTCATGTTTCATTAGACGTGTCTTATTTATGAACCCTGTCTCTGGGACGGCTGCAGCTCAGACCGGAGAAACACTCGTCTGCTTCTGAAGGTTGATGGTTCAAAACCTGCTGCGGCTGCAAATGCTGAACTCGTGTCGCTGGGCAAGACACTTCTTTCTCTTTGCCTGAGAGAATGTGTTTTGTGACTGATGATCTAAAATAGAGTTCTCTTCATTGCACCATATTGTTTAGTAGCTTCATATTTTAGCTCACACTTGACAGAAGGAACTTTGAAAGGTTTCAGATTTAAAATAAGGTGAGGTTGAATTTGAATTTTTAAAAGTTCTTCGTAGTTTGGACGATTGTGGACATTAATATAAGTAAATCAAGAAAATATAATAATAATTAGAAAGGATTAAACAACTCCGCTTATACCAAACTGAAAAACCTGAATCTTTAGTCTGTCTGTGGATGTTCAAAGCTTTAGTTATTTCTGTTTTAGTTGAAGCTAGTCCCTCCTAACAGTTTTCTCGTTGCTATGGCGATGCTCACAGCGTAGTGATACAGAACGGTGATTAAACTGTCGCCGGAACTAGCTGTGTGGTTATACGAAAACAATGCACGCCGTTTAGCCTTAGAATTGTCTCTGACCGCGGTAGAAAACGGATTTATTTGGGGGTATTCAAGAGTAAGGCATAAAGCTTAGGCGATGGTGGCTTAGTGGTTAGAACAGTGGTCCCCCTAACCAGAAGGTCACAGGGCCGAGTCCCGCTTGGACCGAGTTCTGAAGTTGTGTCTTTAGTCCAAACACTTCACCCACCTCGCCTAGTATTAAAGCGGTGCGTGAGTGTTGGTGGTCATAGGGGCTGATGGCGCAGATTGGGAGCTTCACTTACGTCAGTCTGTCCCAGGGCAGCTGTGGCTACAAAAGTAATGAAGACGTAATCGAGAAAAATCTTTAAAGGTCCCATATTATCTCTGTTCTAATGTTGTTTCCTCGTCACAAACAGACCTGGAGTTGTGTTTTGTTTCTTTCACAGATGTTTAACTCACAAACCCTGCAGATTTAGGCTGAGTTCTTCTCTCAAACAGAAAATACTCTATTCCACGTTGTGATGTCATGTGGTGATACAGGAAGTGCTCCACTGTGTTTTTAAACTCCACACACTTTCACTAGAATCATTTGGATCATTTCATCCCTGGAATTGCCAATCTCTACTGAACTAAAGGTAAAAGGAGCTGTTAACTTGAAAACCACCACTTCATGACATCACAAGGTGGAACAGAGCATTTTGAGCTTTGGAGATGTAGACGGACTAATAATAAAGAGTTACTCAAACATGTGTGAATGAAACAAAACACAACTCCAGGTCTGTTTTTGAGGAGGGAACAGCTTTAGAACATGACTTAACGCTCACAGGAGTCAGTTTTGAGTCATATAGGAGCTTTAAGTGAGAAGACGTAAAACATAGTGTCCATCTCTATGTCCATCTCCATAGTGTCACGAACTGGCCATCCCATAATAAGCACAGCAGTATAAAGGATGTAACTGCTGGTACGTGCTTCTGCAGACTGTGAAACACTGGTCCACATGAGTGAGGTTTATGTCTTGTGTTTTATGAGTCTCTCTCACTGTCACACTCATCTGATGAATATAATAATGTCTGAGGACGTGGCCGGGTTTTATTCAGCAAATACAAACACAAACAAACACAAACACAAATACACACAAACACAAACACAAACACAAACACACTCTCTCTCCACGACTGCAGCGTTTTAGGAGAAAAAGGGGTTGTAACAGTATAAACATGTCAGCAGTGATGAAAGAAGTGCTCCATTTTGTTACTTAAGTAAAAGTACAGATACCAGAGCAAAGAAATACTCTACTACTACTGTAGACTCCTGGTATTATCACTACTACTACTACTAGATACTGCTACTGCTGCTGATGATGCTGCTGCTACTACGCCATGTACTTTACTACTACTACTATTAATACTACCACTACTGCTACTACTTTTAGGGAAAATTGCCCAGCCCTAACTCCAGGTAATATCAGTACTACTAGTATTACCACTACGGACTCCATGTACTTTTACTAGTAATACAACTACAACAATTTAAGTAAAAGTACAGATACCGGAGCAAAGAAAAATTCAAGTAAAAGTAAAAGTATCACTTGAAAAACTCTGCTTAAGTAAAAGTATTAAAGTTTAAAAATGTACTTAAAGAGTAAAAGCATTTCAAGCAGATTTTGAGTCTTCAAATGTGGTGATTTTGATAAAGATTTGAGCTGAATTTTGTTCCACAGAAACAATTACATTTTTTTTTTTCTAGCTGTTTTTATTTGTATATTTTTGTTGCTCAAATTATGAACGTGTTAAAAATAAACCCTCAACCTTTTCAGCAGGTCTCAGACAATAATAAAAAATACTTTTACTTTTCAGTCCAGTTCAAAAATGTAGATACTGCTCTCAAATGTAGTGAAGTAAAAGTAAAAAGAATCCACTTTAAAATGTACTTGAGTAAAGTACAAATACCTAAAATTTTTACTTAAGGGCAGTACTTAACTATTTTTATTTTGTTACATTCCACCACTGCATATCATCGTTATATATACAAAACCACTGTACATTAGAAGGGCTCATAATTCAGGATAGATTATAAATACCTTTTTCCCTCGTTTACATCATTTTTATAACACTTGTTTTGAGAAAGTATTTTTGATTTCAGTTTGATTTTTGATTCAATGATGTTGTGGTTAGTTGTGTACGACTTAAAGATCCTATATTATGCAAAATGTGCCCATGTGAGCTTTAAACCATGTTATAATGTTGTTACCTCCTTAAAAACAGACCTGGAGTTGTATTTTGTTTCATTCATACATGTTTGAGTAACTCTGCATTATTCGTCTGCATCTCCAAAGCTCAGAATGCTCTGTTCCACCTTGTGATGTCGTGTAGTGGTAGTTTTCAACATCTACCTTTTACCTTTACTTCAGTAGAGATCGGCAATTCCAGAGCTTCATCCTTTCATCCAGATGATTCTAGTGAAGGTGTGTGGAGTTTAAAAACACAGTGGAGCACTTCCTGTATCACCACATGACATCACAAGGTGGAACAAGATGTTTTCAGTTTGAGAGCTGGATTTTCAACCACAATTTTAGAATGTGTTGAACTTTGATAAAAAGGCTGTCCTTTGCACTTACACCTCCCTGCCTGGTGCGGCGCTCTCAGCCTGTATAAAGACGCGTGTGCTGCATTCTAGCACCATCTTGTGGACTAACAGCGGTACTGCACCAGCCTGTTCTCACCTGTCTTTCTTCTTTTCCTCAGAGATGTGCTGCAGCGGAGTGACCTTTGAAGTTTGACCTTTGACCTTCACCCCTCGACCTCTGGACACTCTTCTGATGTCAGTTAAACATATCTTATCATATTTATTAGATTTAATGCATATATTTTTCCTAAAGTAACACAGACTTTTCTTCCTCTTAGGTGTTAAGCAACTTTACTGAACGTGAGTGTTTGCTGTTTTTTTTCTCTTTGTTTGATCCCTCTTTCCTGTTTAAACATTTGCTGGTGTGGCCGGTTGTGTAACAGTGGCGCAGTGAGTTGAGGGCGACCGGTTCAATCAGGGACCTGGCTAAGTGCATATGCTGTCATTGTGTCTTTGGGCAAGACGCTTCATTCATAGTTTGATGGAGAGTCTCTTTGTAATGTTTTGTTGTAGAGTTTGTATATTTTTTGTATAATTGTATATATATTTATAGAGTTTGATGGAGAGCTGGTCGGATGACAGCGGGAACAGTTGTGATCACCGGAGGAATACTGGCCACAGTGATTCTGCTGTGTATCATCGCTGTGCTCTGCTACTGTAGACTCCAGGTACTTTTACTACTATTATACAACTACTGTTACTACTACTACTAC
>KN472828.1:0-12841 GCA_000787095.1 Periophthalmodon schlosseri
GCCTCCTAATTTCTGTCGATGGCCCTGTTTATCCATAATATAATAATAATATATAATAATAATATATATGTGTGTGTGTGTGTGTGTGTGTGTGTGTGTGTGTGTGTGTGTATATATATATATAATATTATAATATATATAGTTTAAACACGGAACTTATTAATAACATTAAATTATAATTATTCATATCCATAACATTTTTTAAACTGTCAGCAACTTTAATCATTATCGTGACATAATCGTTAATTGCAGTTATTTTGTCCGTGATAATTGTGACACAAAATTTCAATATCGTCCCACGCCAACTGATCGGCAAAAAGGCGTCTTGAAAATAAGCGATTAAAGATTACTCAAACATGCACAAATCACTGCAAATACAACTTCAGGTGAGTAAATGGTGAAAGGAAACACCTATAACATGATTAAAAGCTCTGAAAAGTCGAAAAGGTCTGATTTAAAACCATTTAGTCTTAACGTGCACATAATCTGAGCTACACAACAGCACAAATGTCTAATCCCTTGTGAACAGAACCACACACTGGCTCACCTGTTTGCCTTGAGGTTTTTCAGCCGTGCCTCCAGGTCATTCAGGAGGTTGACCTTTTTGCTGCACTGGGAGCAGTACACATCCATTAGCTCGCCAGTGTAATGCTGACGCACCTTACGAGGAGTTTGGCCCGCACTGCAAACACACACACAATACACTTGGTTCAATAGCTGGGTAGGTGCCATTTTGAACAGAGCTTCGATTTAAACCCACATGAGAACCATTTTAGACTTTAGCGTTTGTCTTTCGCACTGTAGATTTGGAAACAGAGGACTGGGACTTATCTTTACTTCCCAGGGTAACTTTGCTCAAGGCTTGAAAATCCGAGCCCCATTTTGAATTTAAATCTCAGAGCCAAGTTGAGTCGTGTCTGCTTTGTATGCAAGAAGCGAACGGTACTTCCAGTCTATCAGCCCGGAGACCTAATCCCATCAAACGCAGACTTTTGATGAATTTTAATGTGGCCTTAAGGGCAGGAGCGACTACGCTACACTCAGCCATTCACGAGGACTGGAGGTATTATGACTCAGGTACTCAATTTGGAACTTCTACAATGGAGTTCGCAGCACACAATGTAATTCTGGCATTTTTTATTAGACTGTGACATTTCAGGGGGATAAACACTGCAGTCGCCTTTTTATTACTGGCCATAAAAACGCAAGAAGATTAAAATTTACCTGGAGGAAACAGAGGAGCCGAGGTCTGAGCATCCGTTGGTGCGAGCGTCGTCGTCTGGACAGGGACTGCTGGGAGCGTAGTCTGGCTCCTCCCCTTCGCCGTAGTCCTCAAACTGCTCCTCGTTCAGAGACGCAGAAGAACGCGTGGACAGGTCAGAGGTCACCGAGATGCTGGCCTGACCCCTCCTAGGGAGACCACAGAAGAGGGCACTGTAGTAGTTAATATGTACAAGCCGTTAAGTTGTTTTTATATAAAAGGCGCGTGATGTTAAAGCAAAAAAACTTGTTTAATGCGCTGTTACCACGGCTACAAACTGACATGTCTCACCTGAGAATGTGAAAATCCTGTTCACGGTCTGTAAATGTCTCAAATATCAGTTATTTCAGTGTTTTAAATGATGCTAGTCCCTGCGTTCTACTCAGAGCGGTTGAGCATTTGTTTACGCCCGTTGCTATGGTGATGTCATAGCAGGGCAGCGATACAGAACGTGATTTAACCGCTGCCGGACTACTTTTTAACGCACGGCAGTTGGCCATCGGAATTTCTCACTGACCGTGGCATAAAGCCGTTTAAAACCTACAGCTGTTCTTTCCTTAAAATGTAACTCGTTCGCACTTTCCGCTCTTTCAACAGCTTTTAACAACAGGAAGAACAGACAAAAAAGCTACAACTATTTTAGTATTTTAGTACAGCTCCGTGTTAAGAGCACAGGTGGTTGCAGTTAGAGGCGGGTGATACAGGTATTACAAACATGTGAATTAACCATACGCAATAACTTTTGTTTTGTTACTTTTATACCCGATTTTTGAAACATTACGCAGTATGTTCTTGTTGTTACTTTGTCATCAGGTCTTTTTGCTGCTTTAGTGTTTGTTTACTCAATATTCTAGGTTCCGTACCTTCAAAACAGCTACTTCTACATTACCCTGGAGACGTACTCCCAGACAGGCCCGTCGACAGAAATGTGGGGGCCTGGGGCAAGAAACCTCACATGGGCCCCACTCTAATATAAATTAATAGGAAGAACGTCCAATTCTGAGCCCCTAAGACCCTGGGGCCCGGGACAACAGACGGGAGGAGTGCCATTTCTGGGCCCCTAAGACCCCTTTGTCCCCCCCCCGTCATCTCTCCTGCTCCCAGATGGGGGCAAGAGCAAGATTTCCTAATTGATTATATTGTATTTTGTTTTGCTACTTTTATACCCTATTTTTGAAACATTACACAGTATGTTCTTGTTGTTATTTTGTTATCAGGTCTTTTTGCTGCTTTAGTGTTTGTATACTCAATATTCTAGGTTTCGTACCTTCAAAACAGCTACTTCTACGTTACCCTGGAGACTCCCAAACAGGCCCGTCGACAGAAATGTGAGGGCCTGGGGCAAGAAACCTCACATGGGCCCCACTCTAATATAAATTAATAGGAAGAACGTCCAATTCTGAGCCCCTAAGACCCTGGGGCCCGGGACAACAGACCCCTTTTTTCCCCAGGTCGACTCCCCTAATCCCACATGGGGGCAAGATTCCCCTATTGATTACACTGTACTTTGCCATAAAATATCAAAAAGGTAAATTCACAAATGTTGAACCATTGACCACGTTGATCATTTCTATTTTTGTCTTTGACGCTTACTTGTCCCTGTGGAAGAACAGCTCTCCCAACGCGTCCTCTTTGTCTTCTGCTCTGGCCGGTCCCTCTGAGGTGTCCGAGCCTTGGGTGCTCTCCACGGCGCTGTCTCTGTCCGACTCCCTCTCCTCCGGCTCGTCCACCTCTGCGGAGAACAGCTGGCACTCAGGGACGGGGTCAGGGTCAGCCCGAGTGCACATGATGACCGGACACACCCGCGCCTCCTCTTCACTGCCCTGAGAGGAAGGAGGTATGTTTTAGTCTCTCAAAAAAATGACAGGCATAGTTAGGCCTGTCACCATAATTACTATATCAACTTATCGTTCAATTTATTATAAATTGAATATAAATTTTTGGGTCGGGACTTTGATTTTAGCTGTAGAAGGCTGAATTATGAACTAAAATTCCACAAACTAATTACTTAAGTGTTGCATCCTGCTATTTATTTATTGCAGTGTATTTTATATAAATGCAGCTGTGAAAAAATAAAATTCAAAGAGACAAGTGATATATTTTTGGGGGTAACAAATCTTGAAATTAGGCCTATCACAAATCTCAAGAGCAATATGTTACTACAGAAAAAAAAAAATTAAACTAGTAAATGTACAATATTGTAAAAACAAACACAAAAAAGAAACTGCAACAACCTCACTGTTAGCGACACTACTTCCTGTCCAGTTTTATCTCTATGAGGTTTTTGCCGAGTCACGCTAAAATGAATAAATATTTAAAGCTCAGGCAGTGGACAGGGAGCTGCGGGTGGATGGCACTGACAACATGTTAAAAACTACACAAATAAAATGAATACTTCACCGGAGGACATTTCTGTGTTTAGCATTAGCGTTAGCATTGAGACACAAAAATGTCTCTTTCTAATCTTGAGGCATAATAAATATTTAAAACACCACCACAAACGGAAGCATTCTACATAAAAAAAAAAACAAAACTGGGTAGTCTTTAATTAATTTGAATTTGAATAGGATGTTTATTTTATGCTGGCTGTTAGCTCTGAGACACAGTGAGCTAGCTAGCGTGCCGCCTATTAGAGCATTTGTAATCTTACTGTAGTACAAAAAAAAAAAAGTCTCCATCTGTGCAAAGAAAAGGCAAATTTGATAAATGTTGCGCTCCACAAAAATACTGATTTGTGTTGAACAATAAATTTATTAATCTGAATCATCCTGACAGATCTACTTGAAATAATGAGTTTTTTTTCCGTTTATTGTAACTCATTTGACTCATTTGAACACAAGTCGAGTCACTGAATGAATCTCGCTGAACAATGCCGCAGACAGTGTATTTCAGGTTTTATACATTCCTCTGGTGTGGGAACAGTCTGGGGTTCACATAGCGGGAGGTCTCAGTTGGTTAAAGGGGAAAAGGTCAAAGGTCATCGGAGCCAGTTCCATCAAGTTTCACTCTTAAAAGGCTTAGAATTCGCTTAAAGCAGCAGAAAAACAAGGCTTTATCTTGGAATGAGACGCAGCACAGACCGGGGGACACAAACTGATAATTGAAATGGTAAAATGAGTAAAAAACTAAGACTTAATAATGAGGAGAAAAAGGGTAGAGGGAACAGGGAATGAAAAATGCCAAGGAATTAGCGTTACACGGCGTAGAGGGGCGAAAATAAAGTCAGGAGGTTCAGAGACGTTTAAGAATTACATTAGAGAGCATTATAAGATTATAAAGGCAGCCAATCCCAGAGCCTCCTGATGTCTGGGAATCAATGTGCTAATATAGAAGTGTCTCTTTCTGCCTTGTACAAGGTCTATATGAAACTGCAGGGCCAAACGGAAGGCACAAAGCTAGTTTAACATTACACAGCATAACAGAGATTTGTGGAAGTAGGAAACACGCGTTAAAATTGTTGCTTCTAAACCTAAAATATGCTAAATAGGCTAATCTTTCAGCTACTCAAAAAGCTAGCTTGCGATTCATTTATTTATACAGGGAGAGCCCAATGAGGATACAACACTCTCTTTTTCATGAGCGCCCGGTTAAAATACAGAACAATACAAACGCGAACAAACAAAACGCATAACTGCAGAGGTCCATTTAAAACATTAAAAACAGGAGCAGGTGTGATTATAAATGTTTATTTCCACATTATTAAAGTGGATCAGTAGCACCAATCTATCCAGTTTTGCATGTCCTTGAAATGTGTTCCATTTTTTGGAAGCAAAATAACCAAAAGTTCAGTTCTACTGCGGCAAGTTATTAGAAGTTCACAATCATGAGATCTTGTATTAAAAGTTCCCGTATCAAAGTTCAACAAACAAGTGAGATATTGAGTCGGTCTATCGTCGTAGTCCCTTTTAAATACATTTATACAGTGTTGTTCTCTTCTGACAGATAGCGATGGTCAACCTTTTCCATAGAGTGAACAGTGATGGGTTTTAAATTCATCGCATGTTATGAAATGGATCTAAAGGTTTCAAAGTAGAGGCTGAAGTCTGTATGTACATTATATCTCCATGACCTTAACCTTAGGTCTACAGTATTGGGACTGCAACACATAAGAATGCATTTTGTCTCCCCGGGATCGATTTCACGAGACTTTAAGTGTTAAGTGTGTGGGTTTGAGCCTCACTGACAGCTGTTGCTTTAAAAGACAGTGATCGATGACACTGCGCTACTGGCTGCGTATATCCGCTGCTAAAGACCGCTCATATCTCCCGTCCCACTCACAAGAATCTACATGAGCGATCGGAAAGATGATTTACAAATTACTGTTTTGGTTTGGCTCGGTGTTCCTTTCCTCTGTTCCGCGAAAAGGCCTGAGGGGTGTAACTGCCAGAACACAAGCACCGCTAAATGTTTGTGTAGCTCGACGTTTCAGAGCAGGAACACCAAGGCGCTGCCAAGGAGCTGTCGACATGCACTTTTCAGACCACAAGTACTAATGCATTAAATATTACACCTCACACATAGGACTGGATGTTCGCGGCTTATCACTAGATTCATTTGAACTTCCTCAATGTTAAGTATACGCTATTCATTCATCAGGGTATTTAAACTGCTTTGAACCCCAACTGGTATTTTTTACTTGGCAGTTGGTAAAAAGCCACTCAGCACTGAAGGTGTGCACACAAAAATAAATAAATGGTTGCAGCAGCAGTTGTTGTTCTTCACGAGGTAACTTCATTATAATATGAACAACCAATTCAAAAGGTTATTTTTTCAGACCAAGGTTTAGTTTGTTTTCACACCAGTTTCGACTAAGCCTGTCACGATAATCACTATATCGACTTATCGTTCAGTATATGAAAGCTGGAACTATATAATTTGGGGCTCAGTATTTATCATGTGTACGATTTCTTTGCAAAACTGAGGAAATACAACAGTATTTTTGTTGTAGTACGATACAATTTGAGCTGTGGAGGGGTGAATAAATCCCTTTTATGGCTAATTATTGGTACATTCTACTGTTTATTTGCTGCAGCTCATGGCTATTTAAAAATGGTTTACTGGGATTACCTTGATTATAGTGGCATGACGTAGTTTCAATATTATCGTGTATTGCAGTATTTCTCTGTAGCAATATATCTTGCTTCAAAATTGGTTATCGTGACAGGTCCAGTTTCGACTGTTCACTAGGGGTCTTCCTCGTGGTCACGCGATGTTGCTGTCTTCCTCCCGGTGGAGGCAGGACAACAGCGCCATCTGCAGTCAAACTTCTTCAGTAGAGTATCCCAGGTGCGTGAGAGTGAAGAGGCCCCCTCGTCCCGGTTTACTGTCCTGAAGAAGTCGCACGGCAGATGGCGCTGTCATCCTGCCTCCACCGTTGGGAAGACAGCGCCAAAACCTGTTTAAATCAGCTGACCGGGCACGTCGCAGTAACATCACGTGACCACTCTGAGGAAGAGCGCTAGTGAGTAGTCGAAACGGTATAAAAAGTCAGGTATAAAAACAAACTAAACCTTGGTCTGAAGCACGTCGCATAACATCACGTGACCACTCTGAGGAAGAGCGATAGTGAGCAGTCGAAACGGTATAAAAAGTCAGGTATAAAAACAAACTAAACCTTGGTCTGAAAAAAGACTATTAAAATAATTTTCAGAAGACCAGATGAACCTCATTGGACTCATTCAAAAGGTTGTTTATAAGCCTCAAGTAACACTCAGTACTGGTTAAGTTATCGAGCTAAGAGTGTGTCCTTGGTAACTGATATGGAATCACTTCAGATCCAAAACTCCAAGGGCATTTCCGATTATTATAAAGCCTTATTCCTGGGTTGAGGTGAGTGAGTAAAGACAAAACAATGCAGACCAAATGCTGCTGAGGGTCTGACCTACTTAAAACACTACCCTTCATTTTTCTGATACATTTTTCATGTCCCCGCTGAAACCCAGATAAATAAACGATGAGTTTTTCCATTTTATATCCATATTTCATTTTTGTTACAGCCACTAGACTAATATGTTTCTGGATCACCTACAGCTCGACTAAAACAGGGAGCAGGGAGGTAAAATAACATCGTCTCTGTTTTCCAAAGAGAGACAACCAGTTAAATCAAGATTACCACCCACTACACAAAAAAAAATAAACCCTTGGACCACAGGACAGGTGTGCGTGCTCATCTTTGCTAATCAGCATTTCACATACAACAACATCATCATCTTTCCATCAGTGTTGTAACCAAATGCTATACTGTCATCACACTGAAACCCCCATTGTGTAATTCAGATTTCGCAAGGTAACCAAGAATACAAAACAACCCCTATTGATACTCTGCAGTGACATCACGCTGGGGGGGTTCTACATGCATTTCTATTGGTGAAATGTTCAGCAGTTACTATGGAGACACAATGAGCACATTAGCAAACACTGCCAAAAATGTTTTAAAATAGTCTGGAAACTCAAAAAATACAAAATGGATTTTAACAGCACATTTTCAGGAGCCCGCGATCAATACGAGTGTTCAAGGTCTTGTTTAGGTGTTTGATTTTAAACAAAAAGGTGAGCGTGACTAACTGAAAGGGAGCCCGCATCAATACGAGTGTTCAAGGTCTTGTTTAGGTGTTTGATTTTAAACAAAAAGGTGAGCGTGACTAACTGAAAAACTGTTGGCTAATGCTAGCTAGCTTGTGACTATACTTTTATGTGTGAGAGACTTGTTTAACACTAAAAATCATCTTTCCTGTTGTAGTTACAGCCAAATCAGTTCTTTCCGTTCAAATTGTGTTCAAATAAAGCTCAGATTAAAGTCTAATTTGAGTAAAGAGCTTCTAACAGAGCAGTGCTTTCAGTTAGCATCACACCCCCAGAAAATGTTGATGACATCAGCTGCAAAGTCAAATCAATAAAAGCATCTCTTTCATTTACTTCAATACAAGCATGTGTTTATTTTCATTAGTTTTCCCTCAAACCCACATACAACCAACTAACAGACGTTTAGTGAGTGATGGGTAGAATGACGGCCCCTAATTAGAGCGGGTCGATCAGTTTGACGTTAGCGCTCAATCCCAGAGCCATCAAGGGCAGGGGGTCTTCCGCAGTTTGCACAAAAACAACTCCAAGGCAGGCAGCTGTCAGTAACATCGCTCTGGCTCTTTCCACACGCCTCCAATCCATGTACAGCAGCTCAATACTATTTAGTACCAAACATTACTCAGCTGTACGAAGCATTTCCTGTCCACTGCCATATAAAAAGTGGGCCTGTTCCGACACCGACAGCTCCAATACTGCACATTTTTCAGTTATCGGTATCGGCGAGTACTCAGACCAAATCACCAAACCGATACCACTCTGTATTTTCCAGAATGAGGAAGCGTAGATGCGAGCACTGTCACTGTTGGTGTCTGTGGCTAATGCTAACGCTCACGCTAAGAGCAGGATAAATGCCTGTGGAGGCTCTGCAGACACTTAAAAAACATTAATAATGACAATATTTGTGTTAGCTCTTTGATACCTTCATTTAGCCTTTGAGGTTGAGGTGGACGCTGAAAAAATAACCACGGAGAGTGCAGCCGGACAACAGCGCTAACACCACAAGAGTGCTAACACGACAACAGTGAGAACCCGACAACAGCGCTAACACGACAACAGTGCTATACCAACAACAGCGCTAACCCGACAACAGCGCTACCACGACAACAGTGAGAACCCGACAACAGCGTTAACACGACAACAGTGAGAACCCGACAACAGCGTTAACACGACGGCTATACCAACAACAGCGCTAACCCAACAACGGCGCTAACACAACAACAGTGAGAACCCGACAACAGCGCTAACACGACAACAGCGCTAACATGACAACAGTGCTATACCAACAACAGTGTTAACCCGACAACAGTGCTAACCCAACAACAGCGATAACACGACAACAGCGCTAACACGACAACAGCGCTAACACGACAACAGCGCCAACACAGATTTTGTTTACACTGCATAATTAGCCATGTTTTGTCACAAAGGCCAAGGCATGTCACAAAGGCCAAGTATCGGTATCGAATCGGATATATATTTTGGAAAAAGAAAAAATGGTACAACACTAGTAAAAAGTATTTGCACTCAGCTACAGAAAAGGTCTATTTGAGGGAGTGGCCTTAAAGGAGCGTTTGTGTGGTGCACTTTTGGACCAAAGCTGGATTAAACGAAGCTTAAGGGTTTTTTCAAGGTGTCTTGGTATTGTTGTATTTGTCCTGTAAAACAAGTTGGGCAATATTGTCTTGCCAAATAGTTTTGCAAACAGTGCCTGAAAATATCTTGGTTGAGGTTCAAGTATCATCCAAAAGTAAATGGACCATAACATTAACAACAACCACGAAAGAAATATCAACGTTTACTCTTGGGAGATAGATTTCTGTCTTATTTTGACGTAATTTTTTTCAAGTTTTAACTATAGACGATAAAATTGACATTCTAATTTTGCTCATCTCCAAAACAACGATTGCGATATTATCCATTTTTCGATATATCTCCCAGGGGAGTCAATGGGGGGGGACAAAAGGGTCTGTTGTCACAGCCCCAGAGTCTTAAAAGCCCAGAATTGGAACTTCTGCCTATTAATGTATATTAGAGGGGGGCCCATGTGAGACTTCTTGCCCCGGGCCCCCAAATTTCTGTCGACGGGCCTGATATCTCACAGCACAATACAATAGAACACAATATAAACTATGAGAGAATATGATACTATCTGCTATGTAAATGTGAAGTGAATTTGGATCGATCGCTCTGATGTGTGACTCAGCCAAGACCGGAGGATGTGTGAGAGAGAACAGAATGACGGATTTAAAATGGAGAGAGCAGAGAGAGAAGAGAGAATGAAAGAGTGGTAGTGTTGGGATGAGGAGCTTCGCGGCAGAGGCAGTCCCCATTTCGCACTGCTGTGTTTTTGTGTGAACGCTTCTCGAGCGCCATCAAACAGATTCACCTAAAGCTTTTAATGCTTCTCCAGTGAGACAGTCTTTCCTCTGTCGCAAGGTGAAATAAGGTTTAAGAGGATGTTGTTAGTTTCAGTTGTCTTTTCTTGAGAACAGAATTCACAACAAGTATGATGGCGCCTAACTGGAAAAGAAAAGACAAAAACAGAACTAAAAAACATCACACACCAAAACCACAGACTGCGTCCTTTTTGTGAGGGATGTAAAAACAACTGATACAAAAGCGATAATTGATATTGAAACTAATATCATTATTTATTTATGTATTTAAAAAGGGACCGTGTACAATTAGAACATCAGTGTTGCCCATTTGATGCTTTGTACCGGAGTTAGGCTTGGGCTCATTTACATTTGCAGTCGCCTGGAAAGAACAACACACAAACATTTGACAAAACAACAAACAAGAGACAATGGGTTGAAACAATGGGTCGAAACTAGATACTCATTTGAACAGGTATCGATACTGCAAAGACGTATTCAACAGAGCCAAGTTCCCTTTCCCCTCAGAACAAGTCTGAGTGACATTATTTCAAAAGTGCCTCTTATTTTGTATAAAAGGAGTAGTTTTCTTAATTATCACTATTGAAAACTGTACTGTAAGTATCAAACATTTGAGTTTTAATAAAAATCAGAGTTATAAGATTGTTTTAATGGTATTTAACAGCTGCAGTGTTGGAAAGCAACGAAGTACAAGTAGTAAAGTACTTACCGGCAAGTACATTTTACAGTGGATACTTTTTACTTTTATTTCACTACATTTGAGAGCAGGTATCTGTATCGGTATCTTTCTACTCCACTACATTTCAGAACAGGACTGAAAAGTAAAAAGTACTTTTCATATGTTTTAGCATGTAGCATCTTTTTACCATGCTCTGTTCCACCTTGTGATGTCATGAAGTGGTAATTTTCAAGTTAGCAGCTGCCTTTTACCTTTAGTTCAGTAGAGATTGGCAAGTCCAGATCCGAAATGATCCAAATGATTCTAGTGAAGGTGTGTGGAGTTTAAAAACACAGCGGAGCACTTCCTGTATTGCCACATGATGACATCACAAGGTGGAGTGTTTTCTGTTTGAGAAGAACTCAGCCTAAATATGCAGGGTTTGTGCGTTAAACATGTGTGAATGAAACAAAACACAACTCCAGGTCTGTTTGTGACGAGGAAACAACATTATAATAACACAGATCAGAAAATAATGTAATACGGGCCCTTTAATCTGGCTCTTGGATGAACGAATGCGTCAGTGAGGCTGCTGGAAATATATATGACTGAAGCATTATAGGCCAGTGACTAACATGCCCCGGGTCTGTAGATGCTGGGATAAGTCTGCTACCTCTAATGGGAGTAAGTGGAAAAAGATTTTTGAATGAGCTGTTCGCAGGCTCACTCATGTTGCGGTTTAGTACATAGACCGTATATATAAACGGGCATAGCTAACCTGTTAGCCGCCGCGTTCCAAGAAGTGATCATGTGTCACTTTACATTAAAAAACTGTGGCCCCTCTCTCTGTAACTGCTGCAGTGAGACTCGTCATTTTGGTCTTAAAATGTTCGTATTAACCCGCTCTACGTGATCCTGGTGTTTTATTTCGCTATTGTGTCCGTAAATCAAGATATGAACGTTAAAAACAGACAAATCAGGCGCCTTCTCTCCTCGAGGTCACTCCCACTAGCGTTAGCAACAGGTTTGATTGGCAGCCTTGCTAAGTGCCCGCTCTATGCTAAACTAGTGGCACAAAGGGGCGTTACCTTCAACAGCCTCGCTCCGGATTGGCTCTTTGGTTGCTATGATACTTGTGGTTGGAATTCTAAATGTGAAACTCGGCTCCAAATTCGCCGCTACAACTGCTCCAGCCTCGATTAGCCTCATTTAACTGGAGCCGAACGCCACGGGTGACGTCACACTCACTTAGTCCACTTCGATCATACAGCCGATGGTTTATTATAAGGTTTAGTCATTCTAACGTATTTTATTATTCCCTCCTGTTGCCATTCGCTGCACACGTTGGTACAATTGTGTTCCCATCTGTATTGCCTCCATAACCCGGGCTCTCCCACTATTCACAGCGGAATAATAATGACTCATCTTTCACTGGCCGTTTACCAAGCAAGATCTGACAAAAACAACTAAAGTCTCACACCGAACTTACTCCGAAATATCAAAGGGACCATTCAGAGGCGTTTTATGCACGGCTGAACA
The DNA here is from genome assembly GCA_000787095.1 of Periophthalmodon schlosseri. Lineage (NCBI taxonomy): Eukaryota > Metazoa > Chordata > Actinopteri > Gobiiformes > Gobiidae > Periophthalmodon > Periophthalmodon schlosseri. The sequence continues at coordinate 12,437 of KN472828.1, forward strand.
TACACAAGCAGCTCCAGTCTGCAGGCGCTAGCAGGAAACACAAACACACAGCCGTTTGTTCCCACCTGAGACGCGCTGAACAGGTAGCCGGTTGGATTACCAGGAATGCTGCGCTGGACAAAGCACAGTGTTGGGAGGGACCGAGGCCGTGTCGAGGAGGTTTCAACGAGAACAAGCTAACCTACAGTCGGAACAAAACAATTTAAAAAGGCCCGTATTACGCCGTGTTCTGATCTGTGTTACAGTGTTGTTTCCTCGTCACAAACAGACCTGGAGTTGCGTTTTGTTTCATTCACACATGTTTAACGCACAAACCCTGCATATTTAGGCTGAGTTCTTCTCAAACAGAAAACACTCCACCTTGTGATGTCATCATGTGGCAATACAGGAAGTGCTCCGCTGTGT